>JBAMNC010001025.1:1320000-1621313 GCA_037902135.1 Cetoscarus ocellatus
TTGAATTCCAAAGCATTAGTAATGTGCCCTCTTCCCAAAGATTTTTGGTTTATCAGAAAATAATCTGCAGCTGAACCCTGTGCTGTTATTTCATCTTCTGTACCTAAAATCTCTCTTGAATTATCTGGTTATAAAGCAGCCTTCACTCTTCCTCCTGCTTCCAGGATGAACCGATGGACACAGACCAGAGCAGCACGTTCCTCAGCTCCATCCAGTCCGAAATCGCCAAGTACCAGCTCCTTATTGAGGAGGAAAACCAGAAACTTAAAAGATATAAGGTTGGCTTCTCCCCACAGACACACTTGTTAACTTCTCACGCTGTATCTAAGGTGACATTAACTGGAGTATATTTGCAGTGAAAGTCTAGCTCAAGGCTACAGTATGTTTGTTTTATGTCATCTGCAGTATGTGTTTTTATTATTTAAAGCATTACACAGGCGGAGGCTGTGTTTGCTGCAACCTCTGAATAATTTAACCTGCTGAGGTCTTTTTCCATTTTATTCACACTCATCTGTCATTTCCACTTTCCCTCACTTGTTGAATTCTCTCACAGATTGAAAACATCCGACGAAAGCACAACTATCTTCCTTTCATCATGGAGCTGCTGAAGACGCTGGCAGAGTACCAGCAGTTAATACCTTTGGTGGAGAAGGTATTTTATTTTTTCACTCTGTTTATTATTTATTTTCAACTCCATGTACACTCAGCACACATCAAGAAAGTAACACTAGGCAATTTGAATGACCTTGATATGGATGTCCATAATATTTATGTCGATAAATCATCAAATTTAGACTTTAATACTTGCTGACACAGCAACAACAGCACATTAGGGTGCAGCTTTTCGCTTAAATTTTTAAGTCTTCCCACACTCTCATCCATGTGGTCATGTTTAAGCAGCTGGAGAAGAAATTGAACCTTTTCTTGCCAAACCATTCGACCCTTGTTAGGTTCTAAGTATAGTTGCCAGGTCTGCTTATTATAAGCAACTTTGGGCTTCTTTTTTGAAAAGTTGCTTATAAATATTGGCAATTGCAGATTTCTTTTTTTGGGATTGTTCCAAAAGAGCAGTTGCTTGTTTTGGCTTGTTGTGCCCCCAAACCAGGAGGGATCTGATGCACACTCTACAACCAATATAAACTCAATTCAGAAGCTACACAAACTGTTTTTTAAAGCTATTCACTCCAAACACAAATGTAAATTTTACTGTAAAAAGAGGAAAAAATATGTTTCCACCCAAAAGAAATCCTTTTAGTCAGGGTTAAATTTATTTCTAATGCAGCTATTGCTGTTGTCACCATGATAAAGCTGCTGAGGATCAACATAAAACTTAGATAAAAGCCTGACAATGTCTGTTTGGTTACAAAAATCAAGGTTAGACGGACTGTTTAGGGATAACAGAGTTATAAATAACAGTAGCCTCTCCCTTCACTTCTGTATAAACAAAAGGATACTCCACCTCCAAACAAAAGGATGTTGAATAAGTAGATTAAGAGCCAAATAAGAAAAAATGTCACTGTGAAATTTAAATGTGACATAGATGAAAATCAAAACACACTTTATGCAGATTTCTCTTTAGAAAAGAAAAGATAATTTATCACATTAGAAAAAAAAAATGCTGTAGGTTGCTTGATTTGGGCTTGTACTTATCGACCTGGTTGCTTATTTCAGCAGTTAAATCTGGAAACACAGGTTCAAAGAAGATTTAAGAATCTATAATCTTGGTTCCAAACTTGGGACTCAGGAGAGATATTGGACAGTGTCAGCTTTGAGGTTTGAAAACCTAGCATCTACTTTCATTTAAGGTCTTTGTACCATGTGTGTATGCCCATTTTATCTTGATTTTACCGATTAAAAACAATTACAATTGTTTATTTTGCACTTCACTTTTTCCCATGTGGCTCCTGAGGGGCTCAATTTTACTGAAGTCCAAATGGAGGGGGTTCTGAGGAAAAGGGTTAAAAACTGCTGGTCAAGCCCGCCCTTAGCTTTATGGTTAGACTGGCTCTCAGCATGTAGTTAGATGTACCTCAAAGCTCAGATGTCGGGCTTGGGGACGACATCACATCGCAGTTAAACATTCCAGTTACAACCTGGTAGACTTGGTGTATGTGCCGCTTGTCCAACGTCCTGAGTCGCAATCCCGACTGAAAGGGGCGATCCCAGTGACGTATCTGATTTGCAACAAACACATCAAGCCCTGAGACCAAGTGGAACGCACCATCACTTATCAGGATGTCTGTATGTCTATATTAGCACTACAACATCTACGCAGATGTTGGTGCTGTGTGACGTCGTAGGTGGGGAGGGAGAGAGAGATAGCTGTTTGAAGATCGTCACGCTACATGCACTTTGTTAAAAGTGGCTGTCCTGATCAAACTGTGCAGTGTTGACATGTGACATCATTGCCTCCTTCTGCTTTTCTGCCATTTACAAGCCTGATTTGAAGATTGTCTTGTTTTAATAACGTTTTGCTCTCCTCTTCAAGGTGAAAAAAAATATCTCAGAGTGCAGAGAAACATCGTCTTCACCAGCAGCACATTCTATGCATTTTTTCAATTAATTGCCTCAAAGGCATCCTTTGTGACATGTTCACATTTTTATTCCTTCATTTGACAATAAAAACTTGGTTTATCATTCAGCTCTAATGAAGCTGCCTTGGTCCATCATGACCCTCATATATGCTACAGCAACTCAGCAGACCCTCAAAGTAGGGATGCATGATACTCGCCGACATAGGGATATATACAGCATATTTATGTATGTCCAATGTTAGGAATGTAAGATTTTATAGGAGTGGTAATGGCATCGGCATAAAATTGCCTAGAAAGTTGATTATCGCTGTCAGCAGATATAGAATGTTTTGCCTAGTACTACAGCCAATATTTTGCAGGTACAAATTGTCCATAACTATCATAAATTATATACAGTATATTGTTATATATTATTTGTAAGATTGTCCGAATGTACAACTGTACCATAATAGTTTACTTCATCACTAAATGTTCATATTCACAAATCAAAAGTGTGATAAAGAACAGAATAAAATGTTGTTTTCTTGCTTTACCTCAATTTCTAACACAAATGGACTGTAAACATTGAAGGAACAGGTCATTTTAGTAATTTAGTAGTAGTAGCAACTTGGAGGCTTTGGAAATATCAGCGTTTCGGATTTTGACAAAAATCCATTATCATGCATCCCGAGCCAATACGTATGGCCGATATATCAGCCATATTGTCAACATTTTTTATTTCTGCAGATACTGATAATCAGATTTTTAAGCTATTATCTGCTGATACTGATATTGCACTGTAAAGATATATAGAGCTTTACTGTACAGCAGTGTTCCCACTGAGATTTAATAATTGAAAAAATAGATGTACCTGTTAGGAACCAAAAAGCAGAACCCAAACTCCAGTGCCTTGAATCCTCAAATCTTGGAAACTTAGTACCCAAGCTTGGCTACAGCAAGTCACAGAAGAGCCCCTGGATTGAGTTCTGCAGATTAAAAATAACTGTGAGGGGAAAAAAGGCCCTGGCTTGTCTGTTTGATAAGTTAGACCTAAATTTATGCAGCAACGCTCCCTGATAGTCTTTTCTGTGGAGTGTAAATAATTCACATGGCTTGTCTTCTTGTTAGAGATCCTAGTCATAAAAAATGAAAGAACATAAAATTAATTGTCAATGCTCAACTCAACTGTCTTAGACACAAGTTGAATTACAGTCAAAATTTTTGCAAAATACTAAAATAAGAAACTGTGACAATTTAAGAAATATGGGCTAATAAAGAATGTATTTTCCAAGAATCTAAATTAAAAAAAAAAAAAAAAAAACATTTATTGTGTCCACTAGAGGGCATACAAAACACTGCAGTATTTTAGGAGTTGTTTAATTTAAAATAAATTCAGCAAAAGTTAATAATTATATTCATTCATTCTTGATTAATTATGTGCTTTTACAAAGAAATATTTTGTCTTTCCAGGCTAAGGAGAAACAGAGTGCCAAAAAAGCCCAGGAAGCCAAGTGAAGAGCAACGCAGACTTCATCAGAGAAGCCTCTAATCACACACACACACACACTTTAAAACACATGCATACCCATGGAGAAGTGTACAGTCCCTTTATCATCACTGAGCCACATACAGATAAATTATCTGCCATTTTCATATGAAAGACCCTGGATGGTCTGCAGCACTTCATGTCTGTGGCATCCTGTGAACCATCCACACATTCTGAACTGCACTGCAGGTGTGGCAGAGAGACTGTCCCGCAGAAAAGCTTTCTACGCGTGTGTATCCATCCGCTGTAATGCATGATAGAAGGAAACTCGTGCCCAAATTCTGCTCTGTCTTATTTTCATAATAAAATGTCTAGCTGTTTGTGAAGTGGTGTTCTTATGGCGAGTAAAGAAATCAAACATGAGGGATTTTTCTTCTCCAAAAATATGATTAAAAATTGCTCAACAGTCGCTCACATTCACTTCACAGTCAAAGCTTAGACCTCTGCCTCCACCTATTGGTAAAACGTAAACATTACATTAAATAAGACCTGCACATCCAGCCACGCAAACAAAAATTTTGTGTAGTTTATATATTTAATTTTTCCAGTAAACGGATGATTTCTGCATCTTCAGGATAAGTTCAAAATATCATCTGTAGCCTGTTATTGTCCTGCAGTGCACTCTGGGTAATGATGTCATTGTAGCATTGTTTTAGTCTTCCACACATGTCAATGGCGTGTCCTTTTTTAATCTAACTGCACTTTTGTTAAAAATGAAAACAAGGAAGTTATTACTGACTTGTAGGTCAAGGTCAGGAAAATCAACCAGATGTGTAAACAGGAACAACGCAATCTTTTGACATCACTATCCACTGTGCATTGCAAAACAGTGACATCCTATGTGTGAGCCTTTTTTGCAATTTTCTCAAAGTGTCGAAATCGAGTGTTTCTCTGCATTTTCTCAAGAGACACTATTGTTAATTTTATAAGGTCAGTGTGTCACAAAGTGCGTGGTTGAGCTGGGTGATAGGACCTAAGATTAAATCTCTGGCTATTCCTTACAAAATGTTTTCTGATTTTAAAGAGATAGTTCTGTATTTTTGAAGTTGGGTTGTATCAGGCACTCATCAGTAAAGTATCTAAAAGGCTGGGTGTTGGTTTGGCGGTGTGGTGAGTTACCAGGCATGACCTATATACATGCTTCTGCTGGTCCGGGTTTGAATCCAGCCTGTGGCCTGTTTTTAGAGTGTCTTCCCCTAATTTCTCTTGCCCCCAATCACAAGCCTGTCCACTGTCTCTCTCTCCTGCCAATAAGGGCCTAAAAATGCCCAAATAATAATCTTTAAAAAAAAAAAAAAAAAAAGGGTCTGGGCCATAAAGGAGAACAAGCTGAGGCTAGCGTGAGATACACTGCTGTTGATGAGCTCAGTAATTACATATAATTGTGTAAGTTTTGTGTAAAAATGAGACACAAAACTATGTTGGGTGAAATATGCGATTTGGTGAAAAATTGTGTCTTCTTTGGTCCGTGCACATTGATTTCGCTGATCTGCCATTTGGCTCTGTAGACTCAGGAAGACACAACAACAGCCGAGGAGACAACTACTGAACCAAATTAGTGATTTTGACTCAAGTGATGATGATTTTCCTTTTACTGTTGATGCACGGGGTTACCTTTATGAACCGGAGCACAGAAGAAGAAATTTAGGATGAGATTCAGCGGGCAGAATAAATGCGTACAGGTGGAAGAACGTATCGCCATTTGCTGCTTTGCAAAATAGTGCCAAACACAAAGACTGCGTGGAGGAAAATAATGCGCTCTGAAATGTTTTGCCCAATCATACATTCAACCCAACATAGTTTTGTGGCTCATTTTTTAGTTAAATTCACACAATTACAAGAAAGGAGTGTTCTTACTGGTCTGAGTTCATTCTTCTTAAAGGAACAGCACTGCCGGAAGCCCTTCAAGTTACTTCACTGACTATTGTCTGGTACCTGATACAACCAGACTTTAAAAATACTTTAATTTCCCTTTTAGGTAGTTGAAAGAAGGAGGGGGTCAAACCAGGTACTAGCAATATATACCTAATAAACTGGTCTATGAATTTATAATTCATGTTTTTCACATCATAAGGCAAACAACTTTCCTGACATAATTGTTAGAAAATAGAATTACACCTAGAGGGCAGGGCATTTAGAATGTAAGGGTTTGATTCTGCACCTTTTTATCTGAAGGCTTGTCTAATGAGGGTAAAGTCATTTTCATAGCACTTTAAAAATGGCTGTACAAAGAGTTCAGAGACATACGTAAGAGGAAAACACCAGTCCAAACAAAAGGGAACCCTAAGCAAATATTACAGTCTGCTGTCTTGTACTGACTTAAACTCTCCGTGGAGTTTCCCTAACTTGTGCATGAGGGTAGCACTTCGAGGCGTCACATAGACGCACATGATGCTGCTGTTTCCTTCCTATCTTCTGTGTGGTCAACATCAAACGATTTCCTTGGTGAGGTTTCGGCTTAAACCCTTCATTGTTAAAGTTTAGAGAGAAACTAAAGACATTAAGGGGTAGGTTAAGACAAAACCTCATCGCCTATTTTTGGCCTCACATGGGATTGAAACCCCCACGCCTCTGGTTAAAGGCCTTTTGTTACGTCACCGGTGATAGTTTCCTTTACCATCATATACTACTGCGGAAAGGTTTGACTTGTAGCAAAGGGATCCTTTGGGTCTGTATGAACCGCAGAGCGCTATGACAAAGTGTTCGTAATAAGGAACTTTAGGAAGATGAATGGGCTTGTGACCAGCAGTGAAGTTATGGTGTAATGGAATAAACTTTCTTTTTCTTTGTAGCCTCAAATGTTTGTAGTTTCAGGAGTGGATTACACACAATAGCAGTAAGCGTATCCTTGAATCCCAACTTGTATATGTTTGAATAAAGGTCATAGCAGTACACTTAGCTCAAAATACAAGATTTGTCACAGTTTGAGGATGATTCTTTGAATTTAATGTGATTATAACAGGCCCTTTTCATTTCACAAAGACTTGACGATTAATCTTTTAAATTCGTTGAACTGTGCAAATGTTTTAGGTAGGAGTGAAAAATGCTGCAAAGTGAGTGAACAGAGGAAAAATCTAAAATCAGTCATTGGTGTGACTTCTCTTAGCCTTTTAAAATGGCATCAATTTTTAGAATAGAGTAAAATAAACCTTTGTTCGTCCCACACGGGGGAATTTGCAGTGTTA
Source organism: Cetoscarus ocellatus (assembly GCA_037902135.1). Taxonomy (NCBI): domain Eukaryota; kingdom Metazoa; phylum Chordata; class Actinopteri; order Labriformes; family Labridae; genus Cetoscarus; species Cetoscarus ocellatus. The sequence continues at coordinate 1,327,245 of JBAMNC010001025.1, forward strand.
CAGCAGTAAAGGGGGCAGCAATGAAAAATAGACCAAGTTTAAAAAAACAGTATGTGCATTATTATAAATACAAAGACTAGAAATATAAAAACTACACTATATGAATTATTTACACATTTATAAAGTAACTGCCCATGAGAATATTGCACAGTTTATGGTGAGTGAGTGTGTATGGTCTGCTTGGAGCAGTGCTGGTTGTAGAGTCTAACAGCAGCAGGAAGGAAGGACCTAGTACTCTTTACACCTTGGTTCCAAACCTGGGGTCCAGGCACCCCAAATGGGGGCCTGAGGCTCTGTCTGCTCAAAGGTCATCACATTTATTTTTGCACATGATAACTAAAATCATAATGAACTCGAGTGATACTTTATAAGAAGGTTTTTTTGGTGTGCTTATATGTTGGATTTTTATCAGTAAAATAGTTAAGATATAAAATACATCTTGACATAAATAAACCCATTTTTAGTCCACTTAGGCCTTAGGGGGCTCAGCCAGTCTGAGGTTCAAGTTAGGGTGGCTTTAAACCAACACTGTGTAGTTTTTCCCACCTTAATATAATATTTCTAGAGTCATTGTGATGGTACATCACCTTGCAACAGGTTGACTGACACCTCTGTCATGGTCCAAGGGGATCTGTATTGCCTTCACAGGCACTATGTAACTTCGAGGTGGATGGTGGGAACACTTCCACATTCAAAGACTACAAATTTTTACTGCTTTGACTGCTTTATGGCATACGTTGCTTCCCCCTCCTTCCCGATTCGTGTAAAAGACGGAAGTTGAGGTGAAAGCTAAACGTAGAGTTGTTATCATGGCAGAAGCAGCGAAAAACCTGATGAAAAGAAAAGTTTTATCAGAGGAGACGAAAAAAAGAAAGCGGGAGAGTAACAAGCTAAATGCCCGGACAAGGATAAACATTCGCTCGCTGTCGTGAGCTGAAAGATGAGGAGGGATGTCTGACCGATGCTGATTTTGCCTTGTTATTGTTGAACTTGTAAGTACATGTTGCTAACAACTGACAGCTGACACTTGAAAAGTGATTTATTCGAAAAGAAACATGATCAGACTGTACCTTATCAGTCCACATGGTTTATTTGTCTCTCGGGACGTCCTGTCAGCTCGCTTCTCCTCCCTCTGTATATCAACAAATGGGCGTTGGTGTGAGGCGCTCTGTTTTAAGACAGTGCAGTTACACTCAATGCCCATAGAGGCCACTAGAGAGCAGATAGCCGGAATCTTACATAGTGGGGCTTTAAGGAAAATACATTTGGGACCACTACTCTAGCACAAAGTGAAGAATATAGGATTAAATAAACAACTTCACCAAACAGGTGCTAATGTTCATCAGTTTCATTTGTAGGTTCCAACACAGTTATTAGCTTTAAAACTGTGGGAGGGACAGCCAAACTCTGCTACCAAGGTGACACTCTAATGCCACACGTCATACTCCCTGGCAAGACTGACCATGTTATCAAGACATGGTAGTTTTACTACATTAGCAAGGCAAAGAATTCAAAGCAGACTGGGGTCTAAAGATGTGCTGCTGAAGCTCTTATAGACAGAAAAAATGGCAATGCAGATGACCTTAGATGCAGTGGTCAGCCAAGGAAGTGTGGTGCAGCAGGTGAAGGTTACATCATGCTGACTTCCCTTCAACAAAATGTGCAGCAGTGCCACTAGCTCAGAACTGATGGAGACTAGTGGAACTCGGGTACATCCATCTGCTATCTGGAGGAGTGAACTTTATGGAAGAATTGCAGCTGAAAAGTCTTACCTCTGACTTTGAAACAAAACTGACTGACTCAAATACCAGGACGGGAGCTTATGCTGGGTCAGGATTTCACCATTCAACATTCCTGATGATTTGTCTGCACCACCAGTAATGTTAACCCTTCCTCATTCAAAGGTGTTTATGTGCAATTAAGTGTTAAGGCTCCGGAGAGAAGGGACGTCAACCCCTTATAGCTGCATTACCAATGGTTGTAACAGGCAGCAGTGCCCCCTGAAGTCAGCTTGCATTTCCCCTGCTACCAAACCAACTTCCAAGTATGCTTCGATCAGGCCCCTTTATGGACTGAGCACACTACCACCATTGACCCAAATATGCATGAAAACAGGAACTATGGTGAAGAAAAGTGGCAGCAGGTGCTCTGGACTGCTGGATCGAAAACTGAAATAATTGGCTCTGGTAGAGGGCAGATTGCTAGAGAAAGGTCTGGATCAATGGTGTTCTCAAAGCTATAAGAAACACTTATCCATCATGTTATACCACCAGAGGCATCTAATTGGCCCCAAGTTTACCCTGCAGTGGACCAAATACATTCGTCAAATGTCATTGAGAAGTATCCTCAGCTTAATGAAGATCAAAGAGTCCTGGAATTGTTGGTATGACTCCCCAAGAGCCCAGATCTCAACAACATGGAGTGTGTCTGGCATCACATGAAGACACTGAAGGTCTTGAGCCAGAATGCATCCACACAAGATCAGCATTTAGTTCTCCGGTATGTTCGGAACAACCTCCTTGCTGAGCTCCTTCAAAAACTGTGTGCAGGTATATCCAGAAGAACTGCTTAAAAGGTAAACACACCAAATGTTGATGTGATTCAGGTGTCTTTTTTGTTGATTTACTTTGACCTTGTTAACAGATAAACATAGACTATCAGCTGGGAAAGAATCAGAAAGTGTTTGGGAATAGGCAGAAATTTTCAACTGCATATCCAGCTGATGATTGGACGACTGTTCATTAAGAGCCAATCAAATGATGTAGTAGGCGGGAGCTACTGCTGATGTAAAATAAACTCTTTGCAAAACATGTTTGAAGTGGAGCAAATGGATGTGCTTGGGGGTGGCCTTGTTGACGGGGGTGGAGGGGGGGGTTGGCAGTCGTTTGGTGGGGCGCTGTTGTTGGGCTACGGGTTTGGTTGGTTGCAATAAATAAGCTGATAATTAAGGGGAAGGGAAGGAGGGAAAAAAAATGCTGACAAAGACTGTTTTTCTGATAAAGAACAAAAGACACACATACGCACACACAGCCACACCAACGCATATTATACACACAAAAACAGCTCACTCCTTTTAAAAAAATTTTATTTTTCTATTTTATTTCTTTTCTTTGTTTTGTATTTTTTTTGGTTTCTTGTTCTGTTTTGTCTATTGGTAAACCCAGTCTGCTTTTATGTTATGTAACCTGTCTTGTTACATGTCTTAGTCTCTGTCTGTATTGTTTGTTTTTGCAATAACTAAAAAAAAAAAAAAAAAATGAGTTTTGATTTCTGCTGCAACATTCAGATGCTGTGTATGATCGGTTCAGGCTCTTAGTGGTGGTGTAATGGTGTTTTCTTGTCACACATCGGGCCCTTAGTACCAACTGAGCACTGACCAAACTCAACAGTCTACCTGAGTAGAATAAAATAGTTCTTTAATGTCACTATATAAACACTTGTTATGCAACAGAATTTGTACAGTGAAACATAGTTTGGCATTCTCTGTGGCAGCATAAAAAAGTAAACATTATAAAAAAAATAGACAAGTTATAAATAGAATTAAGATATATACAGACTTAAAGCTAAAAGCTATCAGGGCATTTAGAAAGAGCTGAAAGTGGCTTGTGGGAATTTTCCAGAAACATACACACAGGGATGGTGTATATACATTTATAGTATTTAAAGTGACAGTGTGCTATGATCACAAAATAAACTTGCTGACCAATGGTTTGAGGACAGTAACTACATAATTTTGATTATTAATGCCGACAATGTCCACGACCGCAGCATCTTCAGATGGCTACTTCCAGCAGGTTAACACACCACATTGCCAAGCTTGAGTTGATTGTACTCATGTAGTCTCCACAATCACCAGATCTCAATTTAATAGAGCACCTTTGGGATGTACTTGGATGGGAAATTGGTATTATGGCTGTGCAGCTGATAAATCTACAGCCAATGTGTGTTGTGATTATGTTAATGTGGACCAAACCCTTTGAGCAAGTTGTTGAATCTATGCCACAAAGAATTAAGGTAATTTTGAGAGCAAAGGGTAACCAGGTAGCAGCAAGGTGTACCTAATAAAGTGGCCATGAGTGTAAAATCCTTTTTAGCCTAATGGGTAGTAATGCTATCAGTTCATCATGAAAATAACCATTGTAATCATTTATAAAGAACTTTTTAAAACTTAGTTTTAAAGTTTCTCAGCAGCATAAATACAGGCTGAGTATTAAAATAGAAAAGACAATCCTAAAAAAACATGCAGCTTCCTGTACTTCATAGATTACCTTGACAAAACCGCATCCAACTATAAAATGGGTCCCAAGCTCACTAGCAAGCTACCATCTCCATATAAGCTCACCATCTAGTACCTGGTGAGTGACCTGTTTTTGTTGTCCTGCATGGCTTCCCGTAGCAGTGTGCTGATTTTGTACACTGGGCTCTGTATTGTCCATAAATTAACTTTCACTCCTTCACAAACTGAACGCACTTTACAGGCTCTGCAGCCGTGCTCGAACACAGCGTTCGCCTCCCCTCCTGCGTAGTCTGACGCATCTGCTCTCTGCCGACCCAAGCAGAACGTGGACCTTGTCTATTTTTGGCTGCAGTGTTTACATACACACCTTAAGCACTTGTTGGATGTGATCCCAGCAGCCTGTGTCATGGCAACGCAGGTTTTACTACCAGCTCATAGACGAAGAAGAGAGAGAGACAGAGAACAGTTTGTTTGTTTCATTGTCATATCTGAGGTAAGGCCACGTGAATGAGCAAACAAGAAGTATTCAGCGTGACGGCATTCCAGTCCTGCAGGATGTTTGTGAATACCTCAATTATCACTCCATGCATACTTCCTTTTTAAATATATGATTGTCTTCTGTTGTTCTCTTTTAATCCTTTTATTATTTCCAACTGAGGTCACGCGGCATTGAACTCGATGTGGTGGGTGGACTCTGATGCAGACGCTACGAAAAGATTGAAGTCTTAAAAATAGCCAAAGACTGCTGCGTAACGGAATGTGTGCTGTGTAGGCCCACTTTGAAGGTCAAGGCGAGTTTATTTGTACAGCTCATTATCACACACAGCCTCTCAGAGGGATTCGGAGGCCCATAAAAGCAGCAGCAGCTTCATACCCAGACAAGGAAAAAGTCCCTGGAAAACAACATGAGTATTAGTTTGTATTCTGTGTTGATTATTTTACTTCCAAATCGTTCAGTCTTGTATAATGTCAGAAAAAAATTTTCATGAAAGCTTGAATCTGATTATTTTTGTTTGATTAAAAGCATAATCCCTGGAGTTTTTCATACAATGATAGAAAATAGAAAAACATGGAGGGGAGATAAATCACAGTTGTGCTTTTGTTGATATGAATGCAGGCCCTTCTCCTTTTTGCTAAAAGCTCTCAAGGCTAGTTCAATCAATCTCTATTTGTATAGCACCAATTCATTACAGGTTTATCTCAAGGCAGTCTACAATAGAGCAGACTGAAGCCATACTCTTTGTTTTATAGATACATATATATGCATATTTATTTATAAAGTATGGATAGACACAGACAAAGAGACTGAAAATAAGAATGCACAAACCCATGGATGCCCAGATCATAAATCTGTCCTTATCATGATTGTCTCTGCTGAATATATAATTATTTGAGGTTGGCCCCTTGAGATTTGGCATCTCATACACCCCTACATCAAAAAATCCCAAACCATCCCTTTGAAGCTCACGTGAACCCTGATGTAGACCGCAGATCACACTCTCTGGTCTGCCTTAAAGCAGAGGGTCTCCAATTGCTGCCAAGGGAACTTGGTTTGATTCTTGACAGGGTGTGAAAGCCATCCTAACCAACAGGTAAACCACAAAGCAGTGCATTTTGGCTTGAATTTGTTTGAATATCATAATAGTAAGCAAACTATTGTGGTGTTTATAGATAGAACCAAACAGAGAGGGGCTAAAGATTAGCATATATATTATTCTGTGTAAAATAATTGTTACACTTTGTTCGAATTAACATGCTAGAGTCACCAGATGCAGCCTAATTGTAGCTTCATCTTTAATTCATTGTTAGAGAAACTGGTAGACTGTCTATAAATCAATCAATCAATCAATCCTTATTTGGATTGTGCCAATTCGTAAGTGTTATCTCAAGACACTTATAGAGCAGGCTGAAGCCATAATCTACATTTTATAGTAGTATGGTATTTCCCAGTATTTCTGGGTTACAGTGCAATAAAGTGGTGCGATGATGAAATATTTGTGTAGGACAACCCAGAAGTAAGCTGGTTCGATTAAAAGCCTGTGGTACTTTTCAATGTGTCCATTAGGTGCTGAAGCATAATCTTTTCATTAGGCAAAGCAGCAACTGCAGTGGCCTCGTAGGGTTAATTTACTGCATTCCAGTGTCATCAAGCAAACAAGCGGAGAATATCCTGCTTTGTATGCTGACATTTACTTGGTACAGTATTTACTTATCTCAACTTTACCTGGAGGAGCAGCATGTTAGAGAGCAAATATCCACATCAGCTGAACCTGAAGGGTCTGACTTCACCTCAGGAGACCAAGCATCAGAGTCTGTAATGTGTCTTACAGGGATGATGTGTGAACTAAAAAGTTAATGGCCCAGAGAAGTCAAGCTTGCATGCGGGCATTTGTTGCAGGTAGTACAGCAGCTTTGTGGACTTCTTCGTTTCCCTTCATACTGCAGACGTGTACTCTCTTTTCCATTGTGATGAATCCGGCATAAAGTCTGACTTTTGGCCCCTGCATGCCAAAGCACAACAATAATGAACTTAAATTACCTGAAAAATAATTAATAGCTGTTAAGGAAATGTTTGATATTATCCTCAGTAAATGTTTGTCTGCTTCTGTTCCTTTATCTTACTCCCTCCCTCCATAAATCTGACAGTCACTCCTTATTTTCCACCGCCCTGCAGGGCTGCACACTCATTCATCTCCCTGCTAATACTATGAGCTTCCTGTTTGGTGCTCATTGGTTGCCGACAACAGTCATGTGTTTAAACAATACTATTTGCATAAGATAAGACTAAATACTTTCCAAATGTCAAGCACACGGGTGACTTTAATCACTCTGGTTTATTAGACCAGGGAGAGGTTGGAAAAAGGTGAGGCTGTGGCGAGGCTTATGATGTCATCATTTTAAAGGACCAATTGCAATAAAACAGGTCAACAAGCCCTACAAGTACAGGTTTTACAAATTTTACAGGTTTGGGAGCTGTTAGTCAAACCAATCCAATCACACCTATATAATCCTGAGGATAGGTCTAACCAAGGGTTATTTCAACAACACCAGTGTGGGCTACCATGACCTTTAAACCTTTAATTTCATTCTTACGCCAAGACAATTGATCAATCAATCAAACAATCTCTATTTGTATAGTGTCAGATCATAACAAGTGTTATCTCAAGCCACTTTGCAATAGAGCAGGCTGAAGCTGTACTCTTCATTTCATAGATACACGTCTATGTGTATATACAAATACACAAAATAAATATATTTGTATATACACAAACATACATCCAGAGATGTATCCATCCAGGCAGAGACAACGGGACTAGAAATAAGAATTTCTGATAGTGACAAACACATGGATACCCAGATCATAAATCTGTCCTCATCACATTTGTCTCTGCTGAATATAGATTCAATCAATCAATGTTTATCTGTATAGCGCCATATTTGTCTTTGCTGAATATAATTTATTAAAGGACAAGAGAAATGGTGCCCTAAAAACTTAAAGAAGAATCTTGAGACCAGAGTACAATTAATGACCAAGGTATCATGAGCCTGCCGTACTTCATTGAAATGCTTTTGATTCTATTTCATCTTTTTTTCTGTGACTTTAAAATTCATAGAGAATGTATACATGTTAATGCCAGCAGAGGTGTGAAGGGACCTTTACAGAGCATGTTACACAAAGTACCAGTGCTGGTGGAAACTTATATTGACATTATAAGCAGTATTTATGCATGTGAAATAGAAGCAAATTGTGGAAAAAGATATAATCAAAGCTGATATTCAAATATAAAAGTCATGTAACCCTCATGCCCTTAAAATGTGTCAGCTCAGCAGATCGTGACTTCAAAGATTAGGAAGAGTTTTATCAATCAATCAATCAATCAAAGTTTATTAATATAGCACAGTTCATACAGATTGACTTTCAGCTCAAAGTGCTTTACATCAAAACAAAAAGACTGATATATATATATATATATGCACATATATATATATATATATATATATATATATATATATATATATGCACATATATATACACATACATGCACATATATATACACATATACACACATACATATATATGCATACATACACGTACATAAATAATGATAATCATTTTCTTTCAACCACTCAGCAAATAAACACTCAGCAGAGGTCCATCTGTTAAGTAGTATTCCACTGTAGTTTTAATGAATAACTGGTAGGATGTCAAGTTTTATTTTATGTTTAGTCAAATGGCCTCTGTGAGCAAAATAGGTCATCTTATCGCTTTCTTTATATGTTGTCTTTATGCATGTGCTGTACTCATCAAAAAACATCCTCATTTTTTGGTACCAAACGTGATACACCAAGTAGAACTATGTTGGGTGAGAGGTAAACAGAGGTTCTTTGCATGCTACGGATTACTCTGCTGAACTTTGGCAGCACTGAAAACAACAAAGACAATAACAACCTGTCATCGTAGTAGGTAATGCTGAAGTATCTTATCTCTATTGTTTCAAGTATTTTGGCACATTTAGGATTTTAATCAGACAATAGAGGGATGCGGGGATGACATATTTTTGTAGGCCAAAAGCTTGTGGGATTATGCACTGTGTTCTCGGATCATTGCTGATAATAAGAAACAGAAACTCATGAAACTTAAACATCTTTGAGCGATAATAGAACAAAAACATGGCACTTCAACTTAAGCAGGGCACATACCACAAGATAATCAGCCCAACTTTTGCCTCAGACCCCCTTTTCTGACCAAAGTCAGCAAAGGCCTGATTATTTTGTGGTCTTAAAGGTCATCTTGCCAGATTATCCTGTGGTGTGAGGTGCATAAATAATCATCTTATCCTCCACAGTCACCTCTGAAGTGGAACAAAGACACTCCAAATTTAAATCATAAATATTAAGCATGTACAGTCAGAAATATTGATCTATGTGGAGTGCACTGAGGATAGTTGAGCACACTGTCTGTGTTTTACCACATGTCACAGAATACAGCCAATTTAGGGAACAAGCTGGCTGAAGCAGGAAGCAAATGTCGCCATGGCAAATGATAGTGAGGATGAAGTATAAAGTGAGATGGACGTCAGAAACAGAGGACCAAGTAGTTGATTTGTGTCAAAACTCAGGCACCTATACTGTATGACCTGTAGATTGTATATAACAAACTGATAAGAGGGGAGCTGGACAAAACTACCAACCACCAAGGATTTTAAAGGAAGCTAACTGCCAGCTGCATTTAGCTTCAACTCCCTGCTTTATGCTTGTTTACAGTAAAGTTGAGTATGACCACTTTAAGGCCCTGGTCATTGGTGAGTGAGTGTATTGATGCCATGTTGCTCTTGTGGCATACTCAACTCTACAAGAACAAAAACTTATTAATCAGTCATTATTTGTCTATATTTGAAATCTTCATAGACTTTCCCGGTCTACTGAAGCGCTAACAGACAATATAGAGAGCTAACAATAGCATTGCTAGCACTGCCAACTTCCTGTCCTAACAGATTAATCTACAAATCAGTGTTGAGTGTGCTTACATCCCTTCTTGTCAATATGTAGCAGTCATCTGTTGCAAACTAAATACAACTTCACCTTTATTTTATAGATCAAAATCCTTTCAGACTTCCTCAAGCTACACAATGGCTGTTATTAAAACCGTATACTATATTAGCAGTATGATTTTCCAAAATGTCGTATAGTCTGCAGACATTTGCAGAATCTGCAGTATGCCAAAAATACCCAGATGTAGTAATACTTCAGGAAAATTAGCAAAGAGTCTGGGGTCAAAATGGCAGACAGCCAGCCTTAGCGATATTAGCACTGGCATTGATTCTGTTAGATTACAGGGAATCAAACTCTTTAAATCATTTTTTTTCAAATTGTTACATGGATGTGTCACATTTCTTTAGTGTGTGTTCTGTAGTGAAAATCATGAAAAGCCAAATAAATCACTTGTTAGACTTATTTATTAATGGATGTTTATTTAGCGACACAAGCCATAAGCTGAGCAACCATTAGTTTAGCAACCATTTACTTTTATTTACACAACCAGAAACAGAAATCAGCTGAATCATGGGATTAGGGAGGGAAACAGCTTTATTTGCATAATTCAAAGAAACACAATTATTTATAGGTCTTTAATATATAATTTTTTATTATGTAAAAATAGTCGCTCTGATTAAAACTTCAGCAAATGTGGCAGTAATGACGTTTGATATTCGCTGCCTGCCATAAAACATAAAGAAGAAAAATCAGCTCAAACAGGTGTAGCCAGGGGGAACCATGAGGAAGTGCCAAAACTTGTAGTACCCAGAGTGTCCATTTGAGGCTGGCTGCAGAAGCCTGACACCTTAATGGTTGTATATGGGAAAAAAAACATTTTTTAAGGCTTGAAATACACATCTCTATAGCCTGGTTCAAAAAACGGCTTCAGTCTAAAATTATAATACATATGTGCTCTTGCTGTGAGAGGGTGATTATTTTTTATATTGCATCAGTTTTTCTTTTATTAAGGATTTATTAAGAAGTTCTGATTTTGAAATGTGGAGTCGCTACTGGTCAGATGGCTTAAGTCCTGCTTCAACATGTCCTTCTGTCTGTGAGGAGGTTGGGCTAAAGTTAGGTTGCGACAGCATGTGCAGTATGGCAGCATCCATTCAAGGGCATCCTAAAGGCTCCTATGACAAGGCTTCATCCAATCATTTCCCAGTCTACAGGTGTAGCACATAAATGACAGCTGGCAGTCACACTACATACTTCTACCAAAAAAAGTACACAGTATACTGCGAGTTTCAAAACCACCAATGTTCCTCACTGCCTGGTTGTGTATTGACAGGCCATAGTGCAACAACATGGCAGATTGCAGGAGTGAAGCCCACAGCTACAGCCCCAGTTTGTGGCGATGGACTGTATCTGGCATTTGACAGGCTTTTGGTCCGCCAGTGTGAAAGCTAACCATATCAAATGAAATTACAACAATGTTGTAACTTCACCCCTGAACCGAACCGAGTCTGCTGAACTTTATATGTGAGCACAACCTTACTCTCCAATGATAGATATGTCCCTCTAACCTGTAGCAAAGCAGAACACATGGTTTAGTAATGGCTGCTGCTGTAAAGATGATCTCATTACACTCTGACAGAAGGCCGCAGCAGGTCTGAGGAGGGAGCTGGAGCTGTCAGCCTGTCAGAAGCCTCGTCCGGAGGTCTGGACACTGTCAGCCTGGAGTATGAGTTCACGGCTGGAGACAGTTTCGGTATCAGAGAGCAGACACAGAGCAGACAGAGGAGGACTCTGTGCTGTCAGTCAGGATGTTTTCTCTCCTCCTGCTCGAACAACTTTGAACTCTGTTATGGTGCGGGAACTGGGCTCAGTGACGCGGCCCCCCATCAGCTGCACGGAGGAATGAAATGTTCTGAGGAGAGGAATGCTGTTTTTGTTTTGCAGCAGAAACATCCAGACAATGTCATTCATGTATGGCTGGTTTATGTGTTTAAACATTTGTGTAACTGCAGACTTCCTGTGTGAAGGACTCGCATACATTTGTTGTGACGAGCAGACAAAGTGTCACAAATAGACAGTGAATTAAATAATGAGATTTAGTCTCCCCGGCATTTGGTTTGGCAAAAACAAGAATGTGTTTACAACCGTCTGAGACTAAAATGAGCTTTGAGTGTCTGTTTGTGACATGTCTTCATGAGGATCTTTGCGCAGCTTTTAAAATACAATTTAAGACCCTATTTTGACCCAGCTACATAAATTGCACCACACAGCACTGTTGCATTTTGGATTGCCTTGCAAACAATTTCCAGTCTTTCTTTGTAATCTTTAAGTCAAATTTCTCCTTCTTCCATTGACATGGTATTAATGTGTTCATAATAAGCTGCCTTTGGGTATCAATGGGGGAACAAGCAAATCAACAACAAAGAATAATACAAATTAGACAAGAAGGAAGTGTACATATGATAAAGCATTGACAGACTCTAGCAGGTCACTTAAGGCATACCCATTCAACTGCTTGACAAAAAGCTAATCAGCCAATCACATGGATGCAACTTAATGCATATAGGAATGTAGACATGGTCAAAACAACAGGCTGAATTTCAAACCTAGTATTAGAAAGACAGCACAGTTTTATGCATTGCTACACCCAAAATTTTCTTTAAAGTAATTTCTTACTTAATTCAATTTTCTTTAGTTGAAAAAGATTTATAAATTGGTGCAACATAGCCCTACAAGTGTTATGCAGCTGCTTCATTTGTTTTCATATTTGCAGAATAATTATCAATTCAGCCAAAAAAAACATGTCACTTAAGTTTTTAATTGTGGAATAGCTCCTTAATGTATGTTCTTGAGATTAAGACTTAAAACTACTCACGTTAAGATATAATTGTCTAGAGTGTAGACTACAGTTCTTCATGTGCCTCTGGCCAATGAAAAACATCTCATTCTAAGTATTATGCATGAATTGTAGAAAAAGATTAATTAGTATTTCTATCGGCAATATTAATGCAAAAATTATCTGTACTGATTTTTAAAAATCTGATATCGCCCATCACTAGTACCCATCCTCTGATGGCTATTTCCAGCAGGATATTTCACCATGTCACAAGTCTTGAATCATTTCAAACTCGAGTCTTGAACATGTCAATGAATTCACTGTACTCATGTGGCCTCCAAAATCACCAGGTCTCAAACTATTAGAGCACCTTTAGTATGTGTTGGAACAGGAGAATCACATCATGGATGTGCAGCCGACAAACCTGTAGCAGCTGTGTGATGCTGTCATGTCAATATGTTAATATATCGCTGAGAAATGTTTCCAGCACCTTGTTGAATCTATGCCATGAAGAATTAAGGCAATTCTGTAGGCAGAAGGGGGTACAACAATTATGACCTTAAAAAAAAAAAAGACAGTGTGCAAGGGTCTTAACACTTTATATCAAGATCCTTCTAAAAGCAGTAAATGATAGCCAATGAGCCACTAACAAGACTTAATAAACTAAAAAATAAATGAGAACTTGAATAGTAATTTGAGCACAGTCAAAAGTCCTCATCACCTTAGATTATAATTTCTTATGTCTGAACATAATTACAGTTCACTCCATCCAACACTGACTCAGCAGTTTTGAGGAATTTTAATTGTGTTGATTCCACTTACCCCTGTAATTATAGAAACACGTCATATCTCCATGATCATCCTGTCGTCCTTACGTTTGTGCTGCATTATCTTAAGAACAAGCCGTCCTCCTTCACCAGCAAACTAATCACATATGTATGCAAGAGAAATGTTGAACAAAAGCTGTATGGGTGTGAACTAACTATTGCTTTATTTAAGTTCAGCCTAGAATTAGCTTGTCTATTTTTGGTCACGTCAGTCTTAATGATAAACAATGTACAATCCTTAGACACATAATCAAGTACACCTTTTTCCATTCTAAGTTGGACTTCCTTTGGCCTTAAGATCTGCCTTCATTCTTTGTGGCATAGGTTCAATTAGATGCTGCAGATTGGTCAGCTGCACATTCATGGATCCATGCTGTCAGTTTTTTAATTCCAAATGTCTTCCTGTCTGAATGATGCAGCATAAGATAAGACTCATCAGACAATGCAACATTTCCAATTTGCTCGCCCATTTTCGGTATGTCCATGTGAATTGTTCATCCAAAGTAGTTTGGATCCATGCTTTTACGCTATTTGTGCCAAATTCTGCCCCTACCATCTGATTGTTACAATAGAAGTTGGAACATATCAGACCAGGCAACATTTTTCCAATCTTCTATTGACCAAATTTAGTGGGCTTGGAACATGCAGCCCTAGTTTCCTATTCTTAGCTGACAAGAGTGGCATCTTGGTGTGATCTTCTGCTGCTGTTGCCCATCTGCTTTAAGATTTAACCTGCTGCACATCAGAAATGGTCTTCTGTAATCAGTAGTTATTAAAGTTGTTTCCCATCATCCGGACCCATCATGGCCATTCTCTTCTGACCTCTGGTATCAACAAGACATTTTTGCACAGAGAACTGCTGCAATTCCAGACCATTCTGTGTAAGCCCTAGAGGTGGATAACCTTGCAGTGCAGCTGAATCCGCCTGATTCAGTGTCTGTAATCAGGCAGATTATCTTGCCAAGCTCCTATCTACAGCATCTGTCTTCGGCCCAAAGTGGCATGGCCCAGTTAGTATCCTTTAAAACAGGAAGAGGTGGGAGTGATGAAAAACAAACACTGAAAGCATTTCTGGATAGGATATTTTTGCCTCACTTCTGACATTGTTTGGTGATCCTCTGTTCTACAAAGTGGCTTACGATTTGTATTTTACTCTGCGGCAGTAGCGCCCACCAACTACATTATCTGATTGGCCTGTTATGAATCTGACTGATGGGGCAGTTGCACAATCACCTGCCATATACGCTTTTGAAAGGTTCCTCCTATTCTCAGACACTTTCTATTGGTTGTTGCCCAGATTGACAAGTGAAATATGTTGAACAGTCTATCTGGTGTGCAGTGTTAATTTTGACAGCACTTTTTAATTTACTATTAGTTATAGTCTTTTTCCTAAAATATAATTTAGTTTTAGTCATAATTTAGCCATCTAAATTGTTTTAATTTTAGTGTAGTTTTAGTTGATGAAATTTCACATTATAGTCGACTAAAATATTAAGTGTAAAGGGTAGGGCAATTTTTATGTTTCCTTGAAATTCTGAAGTCTTGTTTTACACTTGGATAAAATGAAACATCTAATAACCCTTTACTGAATACTAGTAAAGTTTGAATGTATAGGTTAACAGAAACAAATTTAACTTTTGTGAGAAGTGCAGCCACCTTTATTTAGGGTACCTGGCAGAGCATCTCAGTTACAACACCAGAATTGACAACAAACAGTGAACCTGCTCTACATGAATATATCACTTCATAAAGAGAGTAGCTCTGATTGGATCGCTCCCCAACTTATCCCGCCACCACTAAGCTAAGGCAGTTGTGATTGGATGTCCCTCTTAACTCATCCAACCTTTCCACACAACCAAAGTAGCTGTGATTGGATATATTCCTAATTTGTCCCAACTTTCTACATGACGAAATTAAGTCTGATTGGATTAAGTCTCTGTCAAACATTTTAGTCTAGTTTTAATCTGTTGACGAAATCTGTTTGTCCATGGGAAAAAAGATTGAGGAAAACCATGACGAAAATAATTTGTCAACAAAATTAACACTGATGGTGTAACAGGTTAAGAGACGGTTATGCTTGAAGTTTCCTCGTCAAAGTCACTTAAATCATCTTTCTCTCCCATTCTGACCCTCAGTTTGAACTTCAGCAGGCTGTCTTGACTATGTCTAAATGCCTAATGCATTGATCTGCTGCCATGTGTTTCGCATATTAGCTATAAATGAGCAGTTGAACAACTCTACTCAATTGTCTGATAGGCGTATCTAGGTAATCTCAGTGTTTAATATTGTATAAATGGACACAAAGTCCAAAAAGTGTACCCAAATAAGTCAGTGTACTCAAGTTTTTCTTTAGTCACTCTTGTCATTGGGGTTCTCTACAAATGACACAAGAAAGTCTGCCCACCGTAATTTTGTTCTCTTAGTCAGATAGTTGACCCACTGAGCCGAAGAGTATGTCTTAAAAAACCCTTCCAACATTGCTAAGCATTAGCTTCTCACTGTAAGAGCACTCCATTACTGCTGACAAACCATTAAAATCATTGAAGAAAGCAACAACCCAGTATTGTTAAGTAAAAATGAGCTACTGCAAGCTAAAAAGTTAGGCTCCTCCCACAAAATATGCCACTACTCTGCACAAACATAAAAATGATCTGTTACCAGGCTTTGCTAAAACTACTGGTGCTGATCCAAATTGTAATCTTGTTTCTGCACCTAACAACAACCATACATAGAGTTTTTACACTGAATTCAAACAGAGACTCATTTGAGACATTAAAAGTGAACTTTATTACACAGGCAGTCCAGCTGCTTTTATTCACATTTACCATGTGTAAAGTCATAATATTTACAATATATTACATTCTCACAGTAATCCAAGTCAACAGACAGTCTTTGGTGCAAATACATAATATTATTATATAAATAAAAATTGCACTTCATTTGTAAACAACAGTGAATCCAGCAGAGCAAGATGGCAGGGTCACATAGGAAATGTGCAAGCCAGTGGTGCAGAGTGTACACCAGCAGAGATGCACAGCTGTAAATTGGGTATTGAACAATGTGTCTCTTAAATTTTCAGCCATGAATTTGATTGCACTACAACAGCATTTTCTTGAATTGCATTACTGCTCAAGTACAAAACACAATAGTGAAGAAAGTGCAGGTAATGTCCCAGTGAACAGGATGTCACTAAAATCCTGTCTGCAGTGAGTCTCGCCGTGCTGCCCGCAGAAGCAAAAAGCATCAGGCCTAATCATACAAAACTCCTCTGTTGAAACCTCTCAGCACAACAGGACAGAAAATAAATGGCTTTAGTTTTGCATTTTCCACACTGGCCCGTTATGTTCATCAGGATTTGCATTTGGGTCCATTATCCCGCGGCAGTGCCTGGAATGAACATCATCAGTGGTCTATTCACAGAGTCACAGCAGTAAACAAATGACTTGAGGACCGGCTGTCTAGTTTGACTAGGACTTAATGAGTTTGCCCTCTCTCCGGGCAGCGTCACACAGCTCTCTGTAGAGGTCAGAGTGGATAAACCTTGGGTACGAGTTGTTCTCCATCAGGCTGTAGATTTTCCTCTGAGCTGCCAAGAAGCAGGTCACTGTGGGCTCAGCGAGGCTCTGGGTGATGGCGTTTTTGGTGTGGTAATCCAGGTTTATCTGTGAATGGAGAAACAGCCTTTATAAGCCTTTGCATCCATTAAAATAACAGGCATATCAATTAAATGATTTAAAAGGGTACTGCAAAGCTTAAACAATTCCTTGATATTATTCTCAAATGGGGTACACAAAATTGTCAGGGTAACAAAGGAGTAACTTCAAGTTTGCCAGGGAGAGGAAAGAGGACATTTACCAGGTAACATGAATAACTAACTGGTTATTGATAAAAACTAAGTTAAAAATTAGTAACTTAATGCTAGTTAACAAGATACTAGTAATTTGTTTTCATTTATTAATGCATCAGTTACTCTTTTTGTGTCCTTTTGTAAAGTGGAGCATTGATGATACTGATTAGTTGGCAGTAAATTCCTCATTCTAGGAAGTTAACCATTTGTAACTTCATTGTGCATATGTGCCATTTTTTCTTTATTAACAACCAGTTTTTTATGGATTAAGTGATATCTCTTTCTACATCCTGCACCTTGACCCATTTGCAGCATGTGCCAGTCGCGCTACTTCTCGCTGAGGATATGCATCAAGTCTATTTTCAGCAGGAGCCGCTATTAACCCTGCTTAATTCTCCACCAAGCATATGGACCCTAAACAGGAAAAGAAGCCCTCAAACTTTCTAATTTTTTGCTAATTTTAAGATACAACACTGTGTGGACATAGCATTGATGTTGACCACAAATCAGCATGGGATGGGCATTATATCCTGTTGTTTACATCTTGCTCTGCCTCTTACATGGTTATCGTGCAATCTCATAATTATCTTGTGAAGTTGTTCTCACATGATCTTTGACTCTCGTGCTTCAAGCTGCAGGGCTGTGCTTTGGCAGATTAGACGCTTTGCTGGCAAACTAGGTTGAAACTGGGGAATGGTTAAAAATCTTCCCTGGCCAGTTTTACATTTGTAATATTGTTACAGTTACAGTTTGTCATCTTGTCACTCTTGATCGAGGTAATTATTCCCTCAGTCTTTCCCCCTCTAGCCAGCAGTAATTTTTTTATTTGTTACCAAGTAACTACGCCAGTTTTTTTGTAAGCCACCTTGCAGTCAAATACTTATTTGCTCACTGGTATTATTGCCCTGTTAAATAGCATTTTTTTTACCAATCATGCCAGTTTCATGCATGATAACCTGAAGTCAGTTTTTTATTCTTTCCAGAGTTATTTTCTCATTTGCATCCTTAATAACTAACATTAGTTGCATACTATGTCAGTGCATGCTACTACCCTTGTACTTGCCCTGTACTGCCACAATGCCTGAATTTCCCCTCTGGGGATCAATAAAGGGTTATCTTATCTTATCTTAATTCCCTGTTAACTAGAATGCAGTCGCTCATTTGTCATCTAACAGGTAAAAATGGCTCAGTTCCCAGTTAACAGACTGTTAGTCATTTGTTTCCATGTCAACTAACGGTACATTACTTATTAAGTTTCTGGTTATTGAGCAGTTACATTGTCTTTCTATGCTCATTAACAAGCTAGTTCTTGTTATTTCCCTTTGAATTAGCAGTTAGTTACTCATTAGTTACTTAGTAGGTTCCAGTGTTAGTAGTCTGTAAATTAGTAACGATTTGTTTACAGTTATTTACAATTTTATCAAGCAGTCAGTTTCTCTTAATTGTTCACCAGAATAACCAGCTGCTCGGTCTTTATAATTCCCTGAAAGACTTGAAGTTGGTATTTATTATTTGTAACCAAGTAGCCATGCCACTTTCAATGTAGGTTAATAGTTATTTATTTGCTGTGTATAAACGCTAACATTCTTTGAAAGTATCAAGCCGTCGGTTCCTCATTAATTCCCTGTTAAACTTTGGTGAGTGTGTATTTTATACATAGTGGCTTTTGCTGATTTTAGTGATTTTAGTTAGTTAGTATTTACTTTACTGATTGACTAGCTGTTGTTAGATTAGCTGTTATAGATTCATCCGTTGGGTAGGCTACTGATTCTCTCCCTGCGTTAACCAGCAGCTGTCCACTCAATTGTTTCCCTCTAACTATGCAGATTCTTGTGTACCTTTTTGGAAAGTGTTATCAGTTCATTTTCTTTTATCCACAGGATCTTTTGTCTCTAACCTCTTTTGGAGCTTCACTTTTGATGAATTGCTCGTAAATGCTGTTGGCCTTGGACACCAGCTCTTTCTGAGACGTCTGGCTCTTGTAATCCTCACACGCTGTCCAAAACTCGATGTTCTCCTCACAGAACTCAGACTTCAGGAAGATACAGAAAACTGTTTTCCCATCTGTAAGAAGAGATAAAAATAAAGAGAGAGAGAGAGAGGGGAGTGTTTAGAGACAGAGATGATGACTGTTTGTCCATTAATGAAAGGTAAAGTGAGTGCAGAGGGATTACAGCCTTTGTTTTACTGAGGCCAATAAACCAGTCCCATCACTCAGAACACAGTAACGGTATGACCTTTGAAGTTCTTTTATGTAATCGTGGACCAATAACACAGTGATTTGAATGTACCTTTATGACTGAGTAATGTGTCAAGTGACTGCGCCCACTGGCTCACGTCATCAGCAGTTGGCCTGGAGGAAGAAGACACAGATCACATTAGAGATAAAGTCTGTGGAGCTTAGTAACAGCTGAAGTAGAAAGGACAAATGTAAAGTACTTGAATAATTAAATCTTTAAAGTAACAACAGTAACCGTAAAAACTGTTTTATTTTGACCCAAAGCCTTGTAATGGTTTTCTACTGTAGTTCTTCAGTAAATACTAAATCTTGGTAGCCACAAAAATGATCAAATCTCAGATTTCTAATACATTTTCAAACAAAAACAAAGAAAAATGAAACTACTTTGGCACTACAAGCTGTCTCCAAAAAATAAAAAATAAAAAAATAAAATAAAACATGGAGTAATGATTATAAAGTTAGTAAAATGAGTACACACAGACTATAAAACTTGAATGAAAATTGAATAAAGTTTGAACCATGAAGGATTTGTGAAAATAAAATCAATAAATAATCGGTGGCCCTTAATTGGGAAAAACCTAATGAAAGGCCTTAAAAACTTGGAGTATATGCAGGAACCCTGTGACTGGTGCAACTTAACCCCAAAAAATATCAAATACACAAGAGTAATAACCAAACAGATTGAATACATTGGGTCCATCAAGTAAATAACATGAATTAATTGATTAAACTATTCTGAACCTTTATTATGTCCTTTAATTTCAAAAATCAAATTGTATGTAAATGTAAATTACTTGTAAGAGTCCTAAAGAACCCAATAACTGGTATAATTTAGTCATAAATCAATAAAAACATGGATTTATCTAAATTTAATTGATTGATTACCAAACAAATTAAGATTTATCAGTATGCAGAGACTATGAAACCTTAATACAAAGGAAAATATTGACTCATACTTAAAAAAAAAATGGCATTTTTTATGACATTTTATTGCCTTATTTATAACCACATGAACACATGACAAAATAAATTTCATGGATACTTAGACACTATAAAGGTTTAAACAAATGAAAAATGGTTGTTTGAATCTTTAAACATATATAATTTTAATACAAATTATGATAACATGTAACTTGCATCAAACACAAAAAATGAATTCTGGATTGTAATATTTAAGATTAAAACAAACTTATAAACCTCAATAGTTTTCTCTTGCAGCCTTTGTTTTTGAATAAACATTTACTGTATACTTGTTAGTATTTGCTCATAGGGGCTGAAATAAAGTGTAAAGTAAATATGGAAACAATACTAAAATGCATTTATCTTTAAGCAATTGAGCGCTCTCACCTGTAAGATCTGTTTTTCAGTAGATTCAGTATCGAATGGGACGAGTTTGTCTTCAGCAGAAATCTGATTCTGTTCCTCCAGTTTTTCCTCCTGGAATAAAAGGAAAAACTCACTCATTAGACTTGCATGAATCCATAAGCGTGAGTAATGATGTTCAAGAGGTCCACATTAGATTCTTGTTAAAGTGAACATGCACTCACTTGATCCCCTTCTTGTCATTGGAAAGCTCGGTGGGTTTCATGCAGTCGGTGAAGGCCATGTTTTGGGATGAAATCAGCCCGGCAGGATTATCTCTCATGTTTCTATCTCCTCTGTCTGTCTCCCTCTTGGCTTGTCGGACAACTTTATAGCCTCTCTCCTGCTCCAACCTGCAGCTTAAGAGTGTGGGGGCGGGGCCTTAGATGACAGGTCTTCAACGCCATTGGCTCTGGCTGTGTAAACAGTGACTTGCCCTGGTCTGACTCTCGTAGGGCCTGAGGCAACGATAGGCTGTCACTGCATAAACATTTCCCCTCCTCCTCTTCTTCATCCTGTGGACTTCCATTTGTAAGGTCGACGTCTGACGTAAACAGCAGACTCTTATTCCTAAAATAAAGATCTGTCAGGGAGGGATGGAACTTTTCTCTTCCTTCTCGTGTGTTTTTCTTTCTTCTTTCTGTATATTTGGAGAACATTTTGCTAAATCCAGCAGCAGGGTGATCTCAAGCTTCACTTTTCACCTAATTTAGTTTAAACCCAGTGGATAAATCCTGCCACCAGGGGCTCTCAATCAAAGCAATAACGAATTATGATATTTAGCGACCTGCTGTCAGCTCCCCCCACCTCTGCTGCTTACTTGTTTTTAAACTATGGGTTGTAGAAGGGGAATTTACCAAACAGTTAAATATAATTTTGTTTTCATGGAAGAATTTTTCCAAAGCAAAGGAGAAAGTCTGCTTGTTGTAGCCTCTCTGATTAGCACTGCTAGCTATTTGCAAATCAGAAAGGCCCCTTTTAACAGCTTTTCTCACTCATTTTGTGAAGTTTATCAGTGACACGACAATGACTGTTATCTGTTTTGTAAACACACCCAAAGCCAAGCATGCACTGTTCCATTTTAAGGCAGATCTAACCCTATTTTTGAGTCATGTGACAGGTTTTAAAGTAGAGCTAAAGTTCAGCTTGAAGGTCCTGTCTCACTGAGTCCATGTCCCCAGTCTCACTAAAGATATGCCTCGAATACTTTCACTGGAGACTGAGCAATGAGGAATCAACTTGTTACCTCCATGCTGTCTCCAGCAGACGGAATGGAGGTGAAAATAGACTGGTAACACTTTCCAGAGTGAAGGCAAATCATCACAGGGGCGTAAATATCGAGGCTTGAAATGTCAGCGTGATTTGGCCTATACACACCCTATGTGTGAATGTTATTAATATATTTTAAAATAGAAATAAACATGGTTTAAGAAATAGTTTTGCATTGAATAGTCTGCACAGTGATTTTTTTCCAGCTTTCTTATTTTGATTCATAAAGGATACAAGTTATACTTAGAGGAGTGGCTGATATTACTGTTGACCACCAGATTAGAGCTATTTGTCAGGGGGCTCTGAACCCATAATAGCCTCAACTCTGACCTGATACTACATGAAAGTAAAGTTAGTTTGAGATGGTGTTTTCAATATGACAACTGCCACTAACTGGCATTATAGCCCCCATAAGTAATAAAATGGCCAACGTCACGTGGCATATGTTTTCCCCAGTCGAATAGAGATTCAACCAAAATGTGGTTTATCCACTCTATTTCGAGAGGGTCTGAGCATCCCAATGGGCGAGCTTGGTCAACAGAACTTGCAAATTGCTGAACTGCTAGAGACATGTATCTAAATAGAATTTATAGATTTTTCTGGCTTCCAAGAACTTCCTGGCTAATCCAAACTCCTATGATACAAATGATAGACAATGGAAGCTCATGGCCACAACAACAATTACTCAGATTGTAACAATAATGACATTTTGGGAACTGTTGAGTATATTAAATATATTAGAGGTAATGTACCTACCTAACAAAATTATATACATTTAACATAGCAGAATTTAGATATTTCAGTGCGGAAGTCTATTACTGTACCTTTAAAATCAAAGTATGTTTGACGTATGATGCACAGTTGATTCATGGTGACCTAGCAACACTGCCTGCAGTTTTGAAGAATTACTCACTAAGGGTGTGTTTGTGTGAAGCATCGTGGTGTCAAGATGGCATGTAGACAAATGACAGGTTGGTACAAATATGGTGATGCAATGCTCTCTTATCCATGCACAGTGTTAAAAAAATGTGGGCACTGCTGAGTGCTTTACATTCTCCACATTGAAGGACAAGTTCATAGAAGACGTAAATACCATAAGCTGAGAACACAGACAGTCATATCTTGATATCTTTTAGCTGATACCCAACACGCATCTTTGTATTTTTGTATATTAATGAAAAAGAGCCACAATTCAAGTTTCTAAAAATTTGATTTGATTCTAGTAAAAGTTGATCAATACTGATAATTGTTCAATGCCACAGCAAAAAACAAAAACAAAAAAAAAGAGAAGTCCTGAATGCTCATATGAACACTGGAGCAGACCAAGGAACCAAACTCCAGTCCGCCTGAAAACAGGGGGTCTTAGTTCTCTTCTAAGCAAACCAGAGTTCAGTTTGTGGTGGGCATGAAGGCAATCCAAACCAAACAAGGCAAGCAAACCAAAAGAAAATGAATTATGGCCTGGATTTGGCCAAATAGCACAACTGAAAAGCTAATGTAGCGCTCACTGACAATATAAAGCAGAGTGTGGCTAACACTAGCATTGTTAGCACCACTAACCTTTGGTCCTTTTTACAGGTTAATGTCTGCAAATGCGCATGGAATATACATAACTCCAGACAACATGCAAGTGCCAAAATGCAGCTTTATCTGTATGTATGGCACAGAATACTTTTGAACTGCTTTAAGCTAAACAATGTTATTACTCACCCACACTTTGAAAACCACTGGAATGAAATAAATGATATTATAATTTTCCCATTTCAAATATATTGTCTTTTGGTCAAAAACATATTACGGTTTGTGGTTCTAACTGTAAAAAATCTTCCTACTGAGCATTAAGCCTAAAATCATTAAAAAAAATGCCTTATCCTAGATCTAGCATATGAATATTTCTTAAAACTTGGTGTATTTCACAGCCATACACCTGACTGATAGTTACCAATGTCTCAAATTAAACTGTTAATAAGGCTTGCATTTGATTGAAAACTGACCCTTTCTGACGTCAAAGTTAACATGTTTTGACAGCACCTTCACAATATTTCACTTAAGCCCCTCTCCAAATGGAGATGCACAGTAGTCCAGTCAGAGAGCCTCACTTCAGTCAAGATTTGCCCATTTATAGCAAAGACAGGGAGATACAGTTCGATCTGGCGGAAAAAGCTTTGAGGGAGCTCAGAGAACCCATTGCTGCCAGGGGAACTGATCCCCCGTCAACAAACACATGCACGGATGGACCATCTTATTAAAGTCAACAAGACCAGAGGCCCGAGCAGATACATGAGGAGGTTAGAGGGAGCCAGAGTGTTGGCATGAGGGTATCAGTATCAGCAGATGGGATCAAGGTTTTGCAAATGAGATGTTACTTTTAAGATGGCAGACTTACAAGCATAAAAGAATTCAATTAATAGCTTGTTTTTTAGCATGCAGATGTAATATTAAATGCTGAGTTTAACTATACCAGTTAGCATAGACAACAAGGACTACAGCACTTGTTATTTGTTCATGTTTAATAAGCTGCTGCTTGTCAAAGGTTGTGGTTGTTCTGTTTGCTCTCCTTTTAAAAGGGGTTATGTAAAGCCATGTGACAAATGAAGAGGATAAATATGTGATTGATTTGACTTTATCAGCAAAGAGAGTGGAGCTTTATTTTGCGTTCCTCAATCCCACAGGATTTTTGGCTGCTGTGGATCAGTGGAAGGTTCAGCCATTTCTCAGCAAGAGGGTCAAGAGTTAATGCCCATTTCCTACAAGCTGATCCAGCCATTGGAGCAGCAGCTTTAGTGTTTAATTACTCAAGGAGTGAATGAGATTCAGATAATAGCTTCTTTAAGCATGGAGTAAGATGCCTTAACTAGATTAAATAACACTCTAAGTACTAATCCTGCTTTGCCAGTCAATCAAAATAATGGTGGGATGGGACTCATGTTGTTATCTTTGCCATTTTTTGAGGGTATAATTTCTGGTCCTATATCTGCCACTAGTGCCAAGACAATATTCTTTTACACTTTCTTTATGTATCCGGGTGATGTGTCCTGAAAACAAATAAAAATATTGAGCAAATTATGATGGCAAATACCAACTTTTGCAACCAAACAACAATGAATGTCTGTAATCAAGCCATATCCACAAATGGTCAGCTTTTGCCAAAGAAAAGGAAAATGTGGAGCCGTGTCAAGCTAAGTCATGCCATGCAGAAATGAGTTAACATCAGTTAGGCAACACTGATGTTCCTCTTGTATGTAGACTCATTTTAAACATGCTTAAAAATGTCCAACGTTTGATTCAACAGGCTTGCAAATGTCAGCAAAAGTTTATCTGCTTACCTTTGGTACCCTCAGTTGCAGCCATGTCTGTTGGCGAATGTTGGGTCCTGCTTGTATATCTCTGCTGGGTCCAGCTGCTTCCTCCTCAGGATATTCCATCCTCTTGGCATAGTGAAATGCCATATATATGTCCATTTTATATATGTAACCGGCTGATTAGCGGTTATGCCCCACATCTGGAGGGGGAACCAATTATGGGTGTACCTATTGTGTCCAGGGGGATAAATTCACCTGCGGGAGCTCGCCTCACTCTCTGACTGCTTCCAGGTCGGGAGCAGATACGAGCTGTGATTTATGTAAAGACGTTTTTTTGGATTTGTTATGACATTAACTCTATTTCTTACCCAAAGACAGCGTTCAATGTGCGGGGTGTAGATGCAGCTTGGTGCGTTGAGTGTGCCAATGTGGTTCCAGAATTATGAGCGTGGAGTAATGTCGTCGTAAGGTCGTGAACAGCCAAGGTAACTGAATTGTTTGTACTTTATCATTTCTGTTCTGTGATTGTTGTTAATTATCATCAATGTGGAATGTTTTTATTGCAGTTTGCCACTGTTGCCATGAATTTTTGGTTGGTTCTTTTGTCGTTTTTTTGTTTCTTTTTCTTTAGGAATATTTCAGTTTTGTGTCGCCTTACTTGAGCTTTATATTCATTACCGTTTGGTCAAGTCCCGTTTTGTTTATAGTAACAATGGTGGTTATTTTTGGCCTTTAGTTTGGTTAAAGCTTATTTTTTTTATTTTCTTTATAAAAGAGACGCTGCTCAGTAACAGGTTGAATAGGGATGCTGCACAGTAACAATTAGTAATGGAATCATGAAAATGAATGCATAACTTGTCGAGTAATCCTGTTCACAAACTAAAAACATTAACAAATGTTGGCAAAAAAGTAAGTCTATTTGTAAAAAACACTTCAACAAAAGTTATCACAGTCACAATTGAAACCCTTTCACCAGTTATACTTCAGGTCAGTGGAACAACTTCAAAAATAAAACAGACTCACTGGAAAGATGGTCAGGACATTTTTGCATGTTGGGGACATCTTTGCATGCAACTGACAGCCTGTAACAATCTGATTCAGCATTTTGATCTGGACAAAGCTGTTTCAGGAAAGTTTTCACATGCAGTGTCAGAATTATTCAGCGAAATAAGACACTCAGGATTCCAGACTGCAGAGTTTTCAGTCTTCTGTAGGTTAATTGTTTTGAATGTTTACGACCTATTTGCACTTGTGATTACGTTTTTTTACATGTGTGGACATTTGGGATTAAAACATCACACCCTGAAAATGTTCTTGAACCGTTTTCCCATGTGCACATAACAAGTGCATATCAATCCTGTACAAACACAATAGATTATTGTCTCTTAGATCATCACGTGTTACTTTATTTTTTTAAATTTTGTTTCCTCTCCCAAGGGCCACAATAAACTTACTTTGCAAATTTACTTTCTCCTAGCTCAGTAACAAGTGAGCTGTCCTTTGCATAATCTGTCTTCCTTATAGCTTTTACAGAGAAAGACGTGCTCTCTCATCATCTGCTTACCCTTCGTCCTCTCAGTTGCAGCCATGCTCATCTCTGTTGGCGAATGTTGGGTCAGGTTTAACAGGTTGGATAGGGCTGCACAGTACCAGTTTTTAATGAAGTTAGCTGCTGATAGCTGCTTGGACTACTGTTGGTCAGGTTTTCTCTCCTTGTTTACATTTCTATTGTCCATTGGATGTGTATTGTACTGATTTTTTTTTTTCCATTTTTGAAGGTCTGACCAGAGTCTACACTGCCAGCCCAGTAGGGGTGTCCTGTTTGCACTTTGCGACCTCTATAGGAGTTATTTGGCATGTCTATTTATTAGTTAAATTAGCTTAATAAAGATTATTGTGTTTTAAACTTTTTTTGGTGTGAATCAAATAATAAAGATTTTATTTATATTTTTCTAAACACATGCCTTTGTATTCATTTGTGGTCTTACCTGTGTTTCTTAAAAGGGAAACCCTCTGTTGAAAGGTCAGAAACTAAATAGGATATCTGTTAACATTCTTTGGGTGAGAGTCCTGAGGTGGCGTTGTTGGGTTATTTTTACACCAGAAGTAACTCACCAGTCCTAACTTGGTTCAAACCTAATCACTCCTTTTTTGTGCTATGACCAACATTCTACAAATTTAATGAAAATTAATGCATAACTTGTTGAGTAATCCTGTTCACAAACTAAAAACATTAACA
Organism: Cetoscarus ocellatus; assembly: GCA_037902135.1. NCBI lineage: Eukaryota > Metazoa > Chordata > Actinopteri > Labriformes > Labridae > Cetoscarus > Cetoscarus ocellatus. The sequence goes on from JBAMNC010001025.1 coordinate 1,354,896, forward strand.
AATGTTGGCAAAAAAGTAAGTCTATTTGTAAAAAACACTTCAAAAGTTATCACAGTCACAATTTAAACCATTTCACCGGTGGTACTTCAGGTCAGTGGAACAACTTCAAAAATAAAACAGACTCAGCGGAAAGAAGGTCAGGACATTTTTGTATGTTGGGGACATATTTGCATGCAACTGACAGCCTGTAACAATCTGATTCAGCATTTTGATCTGGACAAAGCTGTTTCAGGAAAGTTTTCACATGCAGTGTCAGAATTATTCAGTGAAATAAGACACTCAGGATTCCAGACTGTAGAGTTTTCAGTCTTCTGCAGGTTAATTGTTTTGAATGTTTACGACCGGTTTGCACTTGTGATTACGTTTTTTTCACGCGTGGACATTTGGGATTAAAACATCACACCCTGAAAATGTTCTTAAACCGTTTTCCCATGTGCACATAACAAGTGCATATCAATCCTGTACAAACACAATAGATTATTGTCTCTTAGATCATCACGTGTTACTTTATTTTTTTAAATTTTGTTTCCTCTCCCAAGGGCCACAATAAACTTACTTTGCAAATTTACTTTCTCCTAGCTCAGTAACAAGTGAGCTGTCCTTTGCATAATCTGTCTTCCTTATAGCTTTTACAGAGAAAGACGTGCTCTCTCATCATCTGCTTACCCTTCGTCCTCTCAGTTGCAGCCATGCTCATCTCTGTTGGTGAATGTTGGGTCAGGTTTAACAGGTTGGATAGGGCTGCACAGTACCAGTTTTTAATGAAGTTAGCTGCTGATAGCTGCTTGGACTACTGTTGGTCAGGTTTTCTCTCCTTGTTTACATTTCTATTGTCCATTGGATGTGTATTGTACTGATTTTTTTTTTTCCATTTTTGAAGGTCTGACCAGAGTCTACACTGCCAGCCCAGTAGGGGTGTCCTGTTTGCACTTTGCGACCTCTATAGGAGTTATTTGGCATGTCTATTTATTAGTTAAATTAGCTTAATAAAGATTATTGTGTTTTAAACTTTTTTTGGTGTGAATCAAATAATAAAGATTTTATTTATATTTTTCTAAACACATGCCTTTGTATTCATTTGTGGTCTTACCTGTGTTTCTTAAAAGGGAAACCCTCTGTTGAAAGGTCAGAAACTAAATAGGATATCTGTTAACATTCTTTGGGTGAGAGTCCTGAGGTGGCGTTGTTGGGTTATTTTTACACCAGAAGTAACTCACCAGTCCTAACTTGGTTCAAACCTAATCACTCCTTTTTTGTGCTATGACCAACATTCTACAAATTTAATGAAAATTAATGCATAACTTGTTGAGTAATCCTGTTCACAAACTAAAAACATTAACAAATGTTGGCAAAAAAGTAAGTCTATTTGTAAAAAACACTTCAAAAGTTATCACAGTCACAATTTAAACCATTTCACCGGTGGTACTTCAGGTCAGTGGAACAACTTCAAAAATAAAACAGACTCAGTGGAAAGAAGGTCAGGACATTTTTGTATGTTGGGGACATATTTGCATGCAACTGACAGCCTGTAACAATCTGATTCAGCATTTTGATCTGGACAAAGCTGTTTCAGGAAAGTTTTCACATGCAGTGTCAGAATTATTCAGTGAAATAAGACACTCAGGATTCCAGACTGTAGAGTTTTCAGTCTTCTGCAGGTTAATTGTTTTGAATGTTTACGACCGGTTTGCACTTGTGATTACGTTTTTTTCACACGTGGACTTTTGGGATTAAAACATCACACCCTGAAAATGTTCTTAAACCGTTTTCCCATGTGCACATAACAAGTGCATATCAGTCCTGTACAAACACAATAGATTATTGTCTTAGATCATCACGTGCTACTGCATATGACGCATCCTTCTTTATGCAAATTTTGTTTCCTCTCACAAGGGCCACAATTAATTTAGCTTGCAATTTACTTTCTCCCAGCTCAGTAACAAGTGAGCCGTGCTTTGCTTCATCTGTTTTTCCCATAGCTTTTACAGAGAAAGGCGAACGTGCTCCCTCTCATGTCCAGACCAGTTCATCCGAGCATGCATGATGCATCGTCACTGTGTTTCTTTCCATTGTTCTCAAATGTATCGGGATGTTGGACGGATCAGATCAAAATTCCCACACAGCCAAACTTGCTGATCCACTTTAGGAGCACAGTCGATGAGTAACGCTCGCCAGCTCCTCTTGGCACCGTGCGCCCTGCCATGTTTCCATTTAGCCTCTGTTTGCATACAAGGCAGAGTTAGTGAAAATGTTTGTCATCGTATTAAATGTACAATTTTACCTGCTGACACTTAAATGGAAAAGTCAACACGTGAAGTGAATCATCATTTCAAAATCAATGATTGTGGTCTGTCTGTCAGACTGATGTTTAATTTAGCTGCAGTGAAGTAAATTCAGTCAGGATCAAAAGTTTTCAAGAGAAAACGCTGCAGCACATGACAAATGCATAAACCAGTTCAGAGACTGATTTGGTAAAGTAGAGGTCCCAGGCATGGACCAACTCCAGGCCTGCTTACCAGGCCCATAGGGATCTATCTGACGACAATTTGCTTGGTATGAAGATATTTTGAGAATTTTTAAGAGGGGTTAGACCCTGTTGTTTAGGCAAGGGTTCCTCCTCAGGGACATTTTGGATAGTTGAAATCTTTTTTTTCTATTTCATTCACACATGGCACTTTATTCTCATAAAAAAGGTATTTTCTATCAGTGTCAAAGCTAAATCAATCATAATGCTGGAAACATTTTGAGACTTCTTAAAAAGCAAATATTTAAACTTCTGTCGTGTTTTTAACCAAAAGAGAGCAAGAGTACTGCCAAAACTAAGGATGCACAGATGCATCAGTTTAAGTCCTTAAAAAGGACTGATAAGCTTGGTCATTTTCTGACCCAGAACAACTGTTTCAGCTTGAAGCTTTTTAAGATGAATCTGACTGATCACAAACATGGAATCTAGCAATTCCTGTTGCTTTTGCAGATGTTGTCAAGCTATTTGTGCTCTGTAGACTGTGCCTGCAATACTCGAAAGAGGAGAATTGTCTCGATTGCACCAATAGTTTAAAAGGAAGCAATGAATAAAAAACTAACAAATAAATGAACAAGAAAGCGCAAGAGAGTGCTAACCTCGGCCAAGGTAGCTCACATATTAATGTTACATTTATAAGCACTAGTTCCATGATAAAGTTACCATCATAACATGATTCCTTGACCCTGAAAACCCACACCTAGCACTCAGAACCATGTTGATATCATTATTAGTTAGATGTTATTGAGCAAAAAAGATTGTTCGGTAATGGTGATTATCTGGATCACCACTAAAATGTAATAATTTTTAAGTTGGGCTATATTAAAATTTAAGAAAAATCTGTCCAGTAGTTTATGCATAATCTTGCTAACATACAAACAAACAGCGGCAAAAACATAACCTCCTTGGCAGAGGTAAGGAATCTGACTGATGGCAAACATGGAATCTAGCAATTTTTTGTGCTGGAATTTTCCTGCAATATCCAAAAGAGGAAGGAAACTGTCTCAATTGCACAAATAGGTATGAAGGTGGCAATGAATAAAAACTAAACAAATAAGTGAATTAAAAAAGCATTGACATTGAAAAACAACTTAAAATTGCTGGGAAATATTCTTGACACTGTTGAAACTGCAGAAATAAGTAGGCAATGTCTGAACAAATGTTAATCTCTTGTTCTTTGCCAGTCTCACCAACTTGTGCAGACACTGGAAAACATGTTTGCAATGTCTGTGCAATTTGCAGTACAATGGAAATATATATTTATATATTTCATGATGCTCTTTATGACTTTACCAGGAAGCCCAGGCATTGCCTACATTTGCCTGACGGTAAAAACACCTTTGCTCTAGTTTGCTGAACAATCTGTGACCTCATTTACATAAACAAGATACTCTGTCCAAACTGTTCAGGTATTTCCCATCAGCCTCAGTTTGAGTGACATTTAAGCAAAGTTAACTTTGTATTCCAGTAACAATGTTTGACTCTGACATCACATCCCAGAAAAGAGCATTTCTGCAGAGGTACAGGGCACAGAATCTGTATGTTCTGGGTTATCTGTTCCTCAATGTATCTGCGTCACCTGCTGCGCTGTGATTATCACCGTCTGCACCCGTTCAGAGCTAAGCTGAGTCGAAAACTCTGCCTTCACCTCGTGTGTTTATTATTATGATGTGCAGACTGTGTGTAAGCAGCCGTCTGTTTAGAAGTGGATGAAAAGCAGAGCCAAGTTTCCACTGAGGCACGAGGTTCAGTGCAGAAGGCCTTACGCAGGAGGAGATTCCCAGCACCCACGCAGAGTTTGTACTGGATGTGGTATTCAATAAAAACCTGGCTGCTGCACTATTAACCCATCTGAAGCCTTTGTTTTGAGTTCAGCTCCAAAATCACACCCCTGAAGTGTGCTTGAGAGAGATGTGCTGAACATGAAGGACGTCAAGGATGTGCAGAGGGACTGTAAAAAACACCCAGATGAGCTCTGAAGCTGCTTCAGACTCAATCATCTAATGATAATAAAAAGTACTGTGGCACGGCAGCCCCCTGAAGGGCCTATTAAAACTAATCCAGTGAATCATAACACTGAAATGAAATCAATGCTGCAATTCAAATCTTATTTGTGTGATTTCAAGTGAAAATATTTCATTACACCTTTTATCAGCCAGATTTATCCTACAAGTCCAAACATCTAAAAATGAGGCATGATCTGCATTAATATCTGCCAATGCAATTACCATTTGACCTGCCAACTGTCTTTTCCTGAATTTTGTCAGAAGTTTGTTGGTGAGTGGGTTTTATAAATTTCAAATTATTAACTGTACAACAACAACAAATTAGAAGAGTACACCCTAAACTGGTCACAAGGGCCACATAAAGAGACAGACAGCCATTCACGTTCACACTCATACCTCTGGGCAATTTGGAGTCACCACTTAACCTAATGAGCATGCTTTTGGTTTGTAGGAGCAGGCTGGAGTGTCCTGAGAACCCACACATGCACAGGAAGAACATGAAACTCTGACAGATTCAGGGTTTGAACCAGCAACCTTCTTGCTGTGAGGCACGTGCACTACCTTCTCCACCACCATGCCTCCCTAGGACAATACAATGATTATTTATTCAGTTGTAAAGCATTTTTATTTACTTATTTTTTTTTAAATTTCCTAAAAAGTAGCATTATTGGAGATAAGAGGTTTGTGCCCACCAGGAACAAAATTATCCCTATAAAACAGACAGTGTTTTTCTTTGTTTTTCATTTAATGAAGGAATGTTGACAAGTTCTGATAAAACTGCTTCTAAAGCACAAGGCACCTATGCTAATCTCTGCATGAGCAACCATTAAGTATAAGCTCGCAGCCACTTCTAGCTCGTAGCCCCTGGCTCTCTCTAATCCATCCACCCTCTTCAGGGTTGCAGGGGCAGGGTACACCCTGGGCTGGTCGCGAGCCGATCACAAGGCCACAAAGAGAGACAGACAAATATTAGGAAGTTGGAGTGCCCAGAGAGAACTCATGCACGCATGGGAGAACATGCTAACTCCACACAGAAAGGCCCTGACTGACACAGGGTTTAAACTGCTAATTTTCTTGCTGTGTGGCAGGCACACTACCTGCTATGCCACTGTACCACCCTCCCTCTAATCCATTGTTTCTTAATTTAATAGTGGGATGTGTCAGCCAAGGGGAGCATGGTCGCACCATAGGGGAGGAGGGTGACTAGTCTGAGTAGGGGCCTGGCACATTCAAGCATGGACCTCCTGGAATTTTGTTTAGCCTACCCAAATGCCAAAATTCACAGAAAAGATATAAATCCTGAAAGGGGAGCCCACTGATCTAATAAATGGACTTGCCAGTGCCTGATTACAGACATGGAATCGGGTGGATCCCGCTGCACTGCAAAGTTACCACACAACACCATGACAAGTGTCTCAGATGTAAAATCAGTTGTACTAAAATATGTCTCACTTAAGGACTTTTATTATAAGTTGGCGTAGATCGCCCTTTACTCTCATCCCTATTTCTCACTCTGCCTGTAAACACATTTTTCATCTATTTCACCAGAATGCTGGAATTTTCTATAGCTGATTTTAAAAAATATTAATGTAAACTTTTTTGTATGGGAAATGTTCATAAGTAAAACTAATCAGAATAAATAATTTGCACTGGGTAGTAGGAGCAGCAGTGTCTGTTAAACAAGGATTTGATTTAAGGAGTATATTAATTTACAACCCATGAATTGTCCAAAGAAGTAACAAAAACTAGCCAAAGAAAAGAGGAAAAGGGGTAAAACTTCTAATTTTAACAGACTCAGCCTAAATTATAATGGTGCTGTGAACCTGTTTACATGTTTAAAGAGAAGGTTTGGAGTTCTCAATGAAAGACAGAGAACAGCTCCAATAACAAATGTGGGATCAGACCCAGGTAGTTCAGCTGTCTGATGTCTGCACGTGAATTCTGCAAACTTTCAGAGTAGACTTTTTCTCACATACTGGGTCAGCACGGGGATGTTTAGCTGTTAAGCACCTGTGAGAACTCACTTATCTCCTGGGACTGATGCCGAGTTCACATGGATCAGACTGACAGGAAAAGCAAGTGAACACACAAACAGCTGCCAACTCATAGTATGAAAGTGGGTTGTTTTTACTGTAAGCTCTGGTAAGTTGATTTTACAGTGATATCATGATTGTACAAAAAGCCAAGCAAGCATGTAGTTTACTGAACTCAAATGAAGAAGTTAATTCAACTCAAGTTTCCACCATTTTTTTTTTACTTTTAAAGGCCAGGTTTGCAACATTTGTCAAAACTTAATTTATACAGGTCTATTATGTGCTGATGTCACATTTCACTAAATGAAATAATCTATGTACTGATGTTTGTAACTAACTTAAAAAAAAAAAGTCTACGAAGCTATCAAACAAGATATTTTGAATGCTTTTGCATCGTGTGTGTACTTTATATTTGAAAAAAGCATATATTTCTACACATTTGTAACTCTAAAATAAACTAGAAAAGCACACCAAGAGCGCAGACCTCCACCGAGCAGCTCAGTTACGGCACTGGCTTTTTCGCTCCAATTGGGCAGCTGAGTTTCCGCTCATGTCTGTCCATGTGGAGAATGCTGCGTTCCATTTACATCGGAACTAGGAAGAGGTGAGTGTGAAATAACGTGATCTCCAAGTTATCAGCATTCCAGTTACAGAGTCGGAAGAAATGTGCTGATCTACCAGGCTATTGTTAGCCTCTGCTGGCATTGCAAAGGACGCTGGGAAATGTAGTGACATAGGCTTGAAAAATGTTGACGTCAGTTTGCAAATCAACTACAATTTCCACAATGATGTAAATGAATGGGATTTTCCATTATAAACTTCAATGTTTTTTGTGACGTCAATCTGAATCGGTTTAGCACCAAAATGTAATGGCTTCTTCCGTGGACCAATCCACACCTCTGGTAAAATTTTCATGTAAATCCATCCAGGAGTTGTTGTGTAATCTTGCTAACAGACAAATAAACAAACATACAAACAGACAGATCCTGGTGAAAACATAACCTTCTTGGCGGAGGTAATAACTCCTTTCTGTGTAGATTTCATTCTTTTCTGTTTGAACCAACACACATTTAATTGTTATTATTGTAAATGTCTATGCGGTGTAGTTTTGTTTGTGTTTCTTTCGAAAATTACAGAGTGCTCATCTTAGTCTAAAATGTTGGCGTATCCCTTTCAGGAAATCTTTCAAAGCATTTCTGAGAAAGTGCACTTACAACATGGGAATGAACACAAGTTAAATCAGATGACACTTTTGACATTTTTTCTCTTAAAATGACTGAAAATGATACTGCTATAGATGTTATTTATGATAAAGTGAAAAGTTCCTGTTTATTTTCACATAATATAAAAAATAAAGTGTTAACCTCTTCAGCCCCATAGGACCCAATTTTTGGTCTGCTGGGGCTCAGGAGAAAAGCTCCTCCACACGACAGCCCAAGAAGTGAACTGTGCCTTTAGGACTATAGTCATGTCTGTTTTTATTTGACAAATACATATATTTTTGACTTGGCTAAATATGCACTGTTTTTCAAAATCCTTGACTGACCATATTGTTATCAAACCTCTTTAATTTTTCTCTACATCACTTTATAACAATGATCCTTCACAGAGATGATGTAAACATATTTTATTATTCATTTTCAGAGTTTCACAGCCACTCCAGCATCATTTCTAAGAGAGAAATTCACAATAAAAAATTGTTTCTGTTTTAGGCGAGGATGAGATTTTAAAATTATTCTGACTTCTATCTTCATTTACTCTGTCCCAGTAACACATATACTGATCATTACACATCTGGACAAATCTCTCAAGTGTTACTTTTATTATGACACCAAAATTATTCAAATAGACCTTGTGGTTGCAGAGATAAACTCTTTTCTTTATGGGTATGGGTTTCAAGCAGGAGGTTTAAAAAAGGGGCTCGGGCTGAACAGGTTAACCTCTGTGTGAGTTCTAAATGTGGTTTTATCATAAGGCCTCAGATTTGAGAACACCTACAAGTGTCTGCTTTTTATTGAGCCTATTGTTCTTCATACAGACATTTACCCAGACATTTAATCCAAAAGTATTAAAAAACACTCCAGGAAACCGTGGAAAACAAAGAAAGGACTGTCCTTCGTGTGTTATGTATGTTTCACTGGCTGTGTCACTCAGAAGGTGGGGCTCTTTTTAGGCTGCCTGCACTAGCTTTGCACCCAAACCTGGGAATCCACATGAGAGTATTAACCTAATAAACATCCCACTTGCTAAATTTGCCCAAGACTTTACAGGACAATAGTTTATGTTTATGTAAGGCAGCAACACAGCTTATTCAGCAACATTAGAAAAGGATAGGGGTCCTCTGCCTGCAGATGTATCTTCATTACTGTCACCTTCCTGCTGTCTGTGAGGGTGCTTATATAAAGATCAACACCTTGATTATGTAATATCCCCCTTTCTTCCCTCATGTGTACATGGATACTGAGACCAGCAGCCACTACAGGACATGTTATGACCTCCTTTTCCTTGATGTCTTTACTTCAAGACCCTGGTTTTCTGTCTTACTGTATTGACACAATACAACTGCATGTTTAATTTTTGTTAAAATGAAAATCATAGCTGGTAACGTTAGGCATAAAACAAATTGCTCCACAGTGAGACTCTAGGTCAGTTGGAAACATAATGGAAAGATCACCGCCATAAAAACACAAGAGAAGGAAATAAAAGAGGATGTTTTATTGCTTTGAAAGCAGTTAAAGCCTGTAAAAAATTTCCCTGTGACGACAATAAAATACCAAAGAAATACAGAAACACATGAAGTCTGTACACTTTATGTCTGCACGCAGACAAGCAAAGTGGCTTACGAAAACATGCTACTTCTGAATTCTGAATCTAAAAAAATGAGCTCTCTGCTGTCATTGGAGGGTGCATGTGGTGTCACAGCAGGCGAGAGTGAGTAGATGTGGCAAGAGCCATGCACTGGTGACAGGAATTTTTCAGAAGCAATAAAGTTTTAAAATGAATCAAACTTAAATGACAGCTTGATTTGCCTCCATGCTGTAAACTGCCAGACTCTGGAGGGTCAGTGGTAGGTCAAGAAGCTCATGTGGATAACTGTTGCAAAATAGCATTCTGCTAAACACTGAAAGCTGTGCATGTGGGACTTGTACAATGTTATACATCCATATCTAGGGTGACCATGCGTCCTCTTTTGCCCAGACATGTCCTCCTTTTTGGTCGTAAAATTATGTCCAGGGGGATTTTATAAAATTCCCTAACACGTCTGGGTTTTGCTCAGCTTGTTTCTGTCGCCGGTGACAGGAAAAGACGTGCATAATTCAAACTACCATAACTCCTCGAGTATACACGCTATTCATATAACTCCAGAAAGCTGAGAAGCTGAGCTTTCTACTGATATGAGGTACATTACAGTAAAGGCTGGATTGCCTGGGGGGGGGGGGGGGGGGGGTATGGGAAGTGAGCTGACTGAGCCGCAGAGCAGAGAGAGGACGTAGAGACAAACATGAGAGTCATTTATCATTGATTTATCGGTATGTTCTTTGTAAATAATGTAAAAATATTGTAAATAATAGCATTAGTATCATTCTGGAGTGTTTTCTTGCTGCTCTTTTGCCATATTTTCCTTCATCTTTTTGTCATCGCCTTTTTCATCATAGTTCGTGTTTAATGGATTTCATAAATAGTTAAATAATAAAATAACATAAATAATATTACATAATAATGATAAATAATCTAAAATAGGTTGAGTTTCATTTTTTTCTTCTCAAAAGTGTTGTACATGCTCATTTAGAATTGTTTGTAAAGAGGAACCTGTTCTTTTTTTTTTCTTGTAATTACACAGTGTTTTAAGCATTTATAACTTAATAATGACAAATACTTGCTTGGATGTTTTATTTTTAGCTGGAAAAAGGTGCAAAATAATTTACTCATAGGGCATTTTCTTACACATTTATCGACAAAAATAGGCAAAAAAAGACCAAGCAGCCATGATTGTTACCTGTTTGCTGTCATTCCTACAACTTTGGTCGGTGTACATTTTGTAAAATTTTAATTTCACACAATGCTTTAGGCTTAAAAGGGCATACTGACGTATCCAGTGCTAGAGATTACTAGGATTCTCTTGTCTTGTCAAATATTTGTTCAAGTTTGAATGCCATTGACCAATATAGACAAAATACACAAGCAAACAGCTGCTGTTAAAGTATATGAGTCTTTTTTATAGAGAGAACTGCAGTTGCGCTTCAGACAAAATCTCACTTCTTCCAATGACTAATTTCATAAGAACGTTTTCTAGGCTTCCTGTTCCTGAAACAGAGCAGATCACTTGTGCACTTAACTTTCAAGCCAAAAGATGTTTTTCAGTGATAAAATAAAAGCATAACAGGAAACTCCTAACTCAGTTTCCCTCATTAATAACTGGAGGAATATTTTTACTTTTCTATAATGTCCCATCAAGTCTGAGAACAGATACAGAACCAGCGTGAAGCCAGTTTTAAATAAGTCCTTTTCATCAGAATATTCTCCTACTCCAAGTTAAAAACTCCCAATTAGAGCAATGCTATTTTTTTTTTCAAGAGCTGAAACTCTGGAGTTTGGAAGATCGGGAGCACTTTATTTAAGGAATATATTGTATAAACACTTGTTAGGATTGAGTGCTTGCTCTCACCATCACTGCACTGTAGTGAAAATAGCTCTTCAGTCCTGCAGATCTTGGCACAGCCCTTGTGTTTCCATGCATATGTATGATAGTGCTTTAGATATAAAACAGACAATCCTTATACAAACAAATCATTCATTTTACAATGCCATGTTTCATTATCTACTTCACTGTAAAAGAACTATGATGTGAAAGTGAGGACAAAAATCACTTTTTTTCAGGCAGCAATTCAAATAATTTAATGTCTTTGAAATCACTAACAAGCAATTCAACACTGCAACAAACTTTGTACTCAAATGTGACAATCAATAAATAATACATTGTTTAAGTTAACTCCTAAGAAAACATTCAAACACGGTGCTTTTGGAAGCAGTAACAAGGCTTTTTCTCAGGTGTGCAAGGAGTTTTAACATCCTATCATGCAAGGTGACACATCCTATCTCTAAAATAATTGCACTCACATAATTTATCACATAAGAACACAACTTAAGTGCTGTAAGATCCTGTTTAGGTTAAGACAACATTCGGCACTGCACTATGGAATTAAATTCAGCGAATTGAAAAAAGGAACTTCTTAATCGCTGTAGAGCAGAGTTTAGTTCCACTTCCTCACAAAGAAATATGCACAGTTGAAAGGCTGTCTGAAAAATGAGGAGTGTGGCTTTAGCCTGCTCTATTGCAAAGTGCCTTGAGATTACACTTGTTTTGAATTAGCGCTATACAAATAAAGACTGACTGACTGATTGATTGATGTCTCAAAATTCAAATGAACCACTTTTTCTTTTTCTTAAAGTATTTAAGATACCAACAATGGCATACTCTCAGGCAGCTTAAATCCAAAAGTCTCAGTTTTTAAAAACCCACATCCATCCAAATATAAAAACAAGACTTATCTCCCTCAAAGTGTCCCGAGATGCCTTTTTGCTGAAGTAAATGGCCTTCTGCAACCCTTTACTTGTAATGACACATCACTATTAAGCCTTCTTTCCGCTATGGATTTGTCGGCTTCCTTAGCGCTGTCCTCTGATAATTGGCCAACTCGTGTTGCGACAGCTTATTTTGTGTCAGTAGCACTTACAAACTACAACTACATTCTCTCACACACACCCAAACACACAAGCAGCTACTGAGGTGTGACCAATGCATCTTACAACTGCTATCTCTATCTGCACAGGAAACATCTCCGCAAAGAAGGTCAAAGGAGGTCTGCTGCATGGTTTGTTCTCCCAGTGGAGCGCAGATGAGGCCCAAGAAATGTGTCTCCAGCCCAACCAAGCCCCGTCGAAGAGATCTCTGAGCCCAGCCCAGCCAGTCCCAGTAGACGTAATTAAGGGCCCAAGCCTGGTCTAACCAGTCAGTTTCTTCTAATAGTTTGATTATTTAAGTTTAAGTTTGAACCACAGCTCTGAGTTCTTTAAATGGCATTAATCCGCTTGGACGAGATGTGAATTAGTGCAACATGGAAGCATGTGTCAACTAACGAAACTCTTAAGACATCAGTTTGAGTGTTTTTTAATATTTATACAAAAATAAAAATAAGATGAATAAAAAAAAATAATAATAGCAGCTCAACTGTTTTACTGTTCAACAAATAAAAAAACTTGCACCTTGGGAGGTTGTTCCGGATTTCGGAAAAGGGGAAGTGATTAATTTTTGGTGGTGATTCGAATCATGAGCCAGGATTTCTAAAAGGATTTGCTGACCTTGAAGACAAGAGTGATTGTCCACATTTTCGATCATAACTGCCATCATGTGCCTCTTTGAGTACTTCAAGTGTATCCTATTATCTTTGAAAAGATAAAGCTCGTTTCCATGACAGTGTTAATTTAGGAGGATTTTGAAAATACAAAATCGAAATCTTACCACGAGAAATTGAGTTAAATTGAAAACAAAAAGGATGCATTCATGTCTTCTTAGAGCTTCTACAATATTGTGCTTTTAGAACAAGTTTTTTTAGTCTTGTCTGTTTGTTAAGTCATATGTTTCATTCTACCATAAGTCAAAGGGCAACATTTTTTATGACCATCTACCCCAAGGAGTTTACGTCTTTGCCAACATTTGTCTGTTTGTCTGTAAGCAAAATAATTCACAAACCTACAATGAATTTTTATGAGATTTTCAGAAAATGTTGGTCTTAACAAATGGAAGAAGTGATAAGATTGTAGTAGTGATTCAAATCTAGATGCAAATCCAGGAATTTTTTTAAAGACTTGTTAACATTGCGAGATAGGGCAGTTTTCCACATTTTCGCCAATAACTCAATAACATCCCAACAAATTTTCATTAAATTCTCAGGGGATGTTGGTGATGGCACAAGGGAGATTTTAGAAGATTTTGGTGGTGATCTGAATCCGGATGTGGATTAAGGAATTTCTCAAAAGATTTGCCAACAGTGCGAGATACAGCAGTGTTCCACATTTTGCAGAAATGCTGGAAATAGCTCGGCAAAGGTCTCTCAGCTTTTCTAGGTAAATTTAAGTGGTTGAAAGTTTTTTCAGAAATGTGGTCAGTGATGATCTTAAGTGTTGTGGCGGGAACTTTTGTGTACCAATATGCTCACTTGATAGTCTCACAAGATAGTTTCTTAACAAACATTCCCATGAGCATTGTTTAGCTAATTGTAAGCAAAATAAGCCTCTTTCTCATTTTTATCTTAATTTTTCATCCCTTTAAGGGCTCTAGTACAACTGCACATGCAAACAAGGATGTAGACTGAATGTACAGTTGAGCTTTTGGAGAATTATTAATTCATCAACAGAACTGCAGTCTGTAAACTATATCTGGAAACTGAGTAATGCTACAAAGTTGATCAATTTTAGTCTTTGTTTCTCATCACTCCACTCCTGTGTGCAATGCCCTGCTTAATCTTCCCTGCATGTCCTTTGTGTAGCCTTTTACTGTTTATTTGCAACACAAACCTGGCTGGCAACGCCACCTTTTATCAGCTTTTCTCCTCATTATGTCAAATCATTATGTACGAATAAATGGTGATATATTTTTTTTTACATTTTGATAAATGTGTTTTGTTCTAAACTATCAAATAGGAATAAATAAATTGTCTGGATTTCAGATGTTGCTGAAAAGGCTTATTGATGCACGATGCATAGATACAGCAGAGCTGAGCAGTGCGTTTTTGTGCAAATAGTTTTTCTGCAACAGGTTTGCACTTTCTGGAGTTATTTCAGATAAAATAGGCTTAAATAAAAAAGATAAATATCTAGTCATGCTGCCCTATCTGGCAGGGTGATCAGATGACTCTGACAGAAGTCTTTGACCTCCCTTGGATCTGAGACGTGGGCCGGGCTCGGGCTCAGGCTCAAGCAGAGAACCTAACCTCTATTCTGCAGCTCTGTCATCAGAGCTGTTGTCAGTCACCCCACTGATTCATTCATAATCAGAACTGTTCAGAGGGCTTGTAAGCACACATTCATCCAGTGCTAACACATAGTAAGGCCCTCTTCATCGTGGTTGGTCCATGCATTCTTCTTTTTGTTCCATGATCCTCATGTGCAAAGTTCTCAGTGTGAGGATCCTCCATAGTTTGCGTCTAGATCTCATCTCGCTGCCGAGGAGCATGGCCTCTGTATTTGTCCGTGGGGTGCCCAGCTCGACCCTCCTCCCTTCTTTGTGTTTAGTCCTTCCTCCTGAAGGAGCTCAAACATTCCAGTTATGGGATTTAAGTCCATCCTCTCTCTCCCCCCTGAGACCAGGCTTCTCAACCCTTTGCAGCATCAGCAGCGAGGTTTTCCAGGAGAGTTCTATAAATGTCCGAGCGGAGGAACCGCGGGTACGAGTCTCTTTCCATCAGCCCGTAAACAATCTTCTGAGCATCGTCAAAACAGTGCAGAGTGGGAGACTTGACACTTCTTTTGATCTGCTCTCGAGTGTGATAGTCGATGTTGATCTGGAATGAGACAGATAGATTGGAATGAGGGGATTTGAGCCAGGATCGAGTGAACAGAGCTTATGATCAGGCACTTTACTCTGTCAGTGTATCTTCACCTTCATCAGACATTTAAACATCTTCCAAAGGTCCTGATAAACAACACATTAATACAGGTTGACATCAGCTTTGGGCATTTCGGATTCCAAGATAAGTTTGTGATCAAACAAAGCACCACAAATATGTCCTTAATGACAACCAGTGACTCACTTACAAGCCTTACTGTGTGCTCTCTTGACAGAAGCTGTGGGATGTATCCTAAAATAAATTGAGGTGATATATAAATATTTTGGCCTACTTAATGTTTTACTTGAATTTTTATGTTTTCTTTCAAAGTGTATCAAATTTTTAGCCCTTCAAGTGAGATCAGTCCCTATCACACGGCTGCAAGCTTCATTGGCTGACAGGTCGATTTCTGAAAAAGACATTAAACATGAAGTCATCTAAGATAAAAACTGTTTCAATCACAACACACATATTTTAAGGGCTGAATGGAAAGCTGTGGGGGGCCTGATGTGGCCCTGGAGCCACCAGATTATGACCACTACTTCATTCTACATTGAGGTTTGAATGAACAGCAATTAGAAGTTTGCATGCTGTAAGGTTTTTCCTTCATTACCAACGCATATTGCATTGTTAGACGGATAGTTTGAGAACAGCATAACTCAAAAAACTATGAGAGAAATTTTCGCTAATAACTCAAAACCTTCACAACATATTTGGAGGACATTTCATGGAAGTTTGGTCATGGCACAAGGGACAAGTCATTAGATTTTGATGATGATTCAAATCCAGATGTTGATTCAAGAATTTGTAAGTGATTTGTTAAAAACTGTAGATAGGACAGACTCCAAATTTTTGTCAATAACTCGCCCTATAATGTTTTAATGTCTTGGCAGATGTTTGCCTTTTGGGTTGCTGGGTAGATTAAGTGACAAGCTAGAAACAATTAAGGATGCACAATAGTGGATCTTGTCAATATAAGATATGCCAATATATCAAAACTCTTTTGAGCCAATACAACATACTCAAATTATCCACATAGAACACCAATAGACAAGAACTGAGCAGTTCTCCTCACTGATGTGAAATGAGGAAAACAACACTGATTTTATAATTAATTATACTGGATTATTTTCCAAATGTAGACTTTCAGTGATAAGACGTTTTGGTACATTTGTACATTCTGATGTTATCATGACCAATATGCTAGATATATATGATTGATTTACTAGCTGTAAATATCTTGAAAAATATCCCAGAGCTCCAGCAACACTAGTATATTAGACTTGTGGTTTTGGCTTGGCAGCCCTTTCTCCCACTCAATGCAGCCCATGCATGAATTTCAAATATCAATAAACTGTAAACATGAAGAAAGGAAAGACAAACTCAGCCATGGAAATATTTAAAATCAAAATACTTATGTAGTAATCGTTGGTTATTGGATAACATTATTGTGGCCCTCAAGTGGCCAAAGCCTTCCCTGATTATAGCATTCATCAGGGTCATCCAAATGCTGTGACACGTTGATCCATCTCCTGAACAGGTGCAGCTAGGGCCCTTTAATTTCTTCAACACTTTTTCATGTTGAATCACCTTGTAAGTTGGTGAAATTGTGCCAGAAAATCTGACTTTGATGCTGTAAATGTCAACAGAAATTGCCACAAATATCAATATTGAAAATTCATTTTAAAGCTTTTATTTGCTGATAGAAGCACCGTGCCTTTAGCATAATGCAACCATAGCAGTGATGAGTTGTTTGCATATGGGAGGCTTCCCTAATGCTGACACTTTTAAGTGTATGACAGGAGCTGGTTTATATTTTTTTGGTCGGATCTTATTACTGAGCTGAGATCAATGATGAATATTTAATTCCCATCACCATGACTGAGGGCAAACATAAATGAATCCTATTTTTTTGCTCATACTTTGCTTAACGGTAGACTATCAAAACCTGACATGAATTAATTTCAAATGGGCAACATCACATAAAAAGTGAGTGGGAGGAGACAAACCTTTCAATGAAACTAAAAGGTGACTGAACAAATGTGCTGTCAGTCACATTCATGACAGGCCAGTCAAATGACCTGCAGTCACATCTAACTTTTAATACAACTAATCCACGTTCATAGCCACTGCTTCTTTGTCCTTAAAAGGTCCATTTCTGACCAGGAATCATTTCAGCTTGAAGCTCTGCAAAATGAAAAACTTGATGAAAGACTTGGCATCTGGTGAATCCTGCTGCTTTGCAAGGTTGGGATCCCAGCTATGATTTATCAATGGGGCTGTTTAATATGCGTTAATTAAGCAACAATATGTAGCTTGACAGCTGATAGAACTTTTAAAATCTTTTAACAGGGTGAATAACATTTGTCTTACTTTCTGTCATGTTTGTTCACAGTTCTGTTAGCTCTTCAACATCAGTCATTTTGTTGAACAGTATTCAGACTGGAAAACAAGCTTTAATTTAGCTGATGGCTGGTGCTAACAAGCTGTGTGCACCTGCTGCAAAAGATCACTAAAAGCAACTGCTGCAATCTCTGGAAATGGGGCAGATGCCATTTGACGTGTTTAAAGATACTGTGTCCAACTATGAAAATATAATTTAAAGGTAAAAAAGTAACACATTGTTGCTTCAGGTGTCAAGATTATGGCAACTCATACAACTTTCTTATGTAGTCTAAGGCATTGGACATGTTTACACAAACTTTGAAGGATTCATCATCACATGGTATCAAAATGCCCAAGACAGATGTTAATCTGTGTTAATGCATCATAGAGATATGGTTGTTATGTAGGGAAGACAAAGCATCTATGTGGAGATTAAATAGTTTCTTTAGTACCTCTTTTGGAGATTCAGCTTTGACAAACTGCTCATAAATCTTCTTCGCTCTTGAAGACATCCTGAACGATGACTTGATCTTTTTATAGTCCTCACATGTGAGCCAAAACTCAATATTTTCATCACTGTATTCCGATTTTAGAAAGTTGCGAAAAGTAGCCAGTCCATCTGAGGAAAGCAAAGAAAAAACACAAAGCTTTAAGCCAAGATAACTCCATTTTAAGCCTGTTTAAAAGACCAAGTATCCTCTGAACTCTTATCTTCAAAACATAATTTACTGTTCTAGTTGGGTTATTGTCCTCAAGGGGGAAATAAACCTACATTTAGACTCCAGAAGCCGCTCCAGTGACTGCGACCATTGCTGGGTGTCCTCTAAAGTTAGCCTGCTGAGAGAGAAAAGTCAACTTTGATTACTCAACCAGGAATCAGATTTAGATTAGAATTGAGCTGAGGCCACGGGAGCAGTCTTAATCAAGAGAAAACATAGCAGATGTGCTTATCAAATCCGTACAAAAATGTCCAACCATGGGATCCGTTGGCGTACTTGTGCGCCATGCCAAAGCAAACATGGTGTCTCTAGTTCATTTGAATCCTTTCATGATGCCATAGATGGCAATGATAGGAGCAGGCTGGCTATTTTAAAACTGAAATGTATGCAAAACACTCCATAAGTCCCCCTTACCTCTCAGAGCTTGATGAGTGTGAGAACATGCCTTGGAGTCGGCACATGAAGTTCTTTCCGCTGCGTGGAGATAAGAAATACATGAATATATATCCCTGCAGGATTATGTGAAGTTAAATAAGCCTGGAGTGAATCTTCTAAAGCATGTTTGGCATGTTAGCAATTAGAAAAAGAGAGCGTTAAGTAAGATATTAAGTTGAACTATTTCAGGAGATACAACATGAAGCATCCACAGTGGTCTCAAGTTTGAAAGCTTCATCACGAAAGCCAAAAAACTAGTATGTGTTTTGCATGTACATGAAGATCCCTGAAATAAAATCCAAATTAATGGAAACCAAGTGATAAGGCAGAAGTTTAACTCACATGTTCTTGTTTCTCTTTCTGTCATCTCTGTCCATGATGAGCTGCTGTGTGTTGAGTGGTTCGACGATTAGGCTGGGCATTGTTTTATTAAGTCCGAACTCCCAGGCGCTCCGTCCTGGTCATGCTGTGGCTGAGAGACTCTTAGGAGGGTTCCCCTTACGATGCTGCTTTTTATACCAAGGTTTCCTGTTGCTACGGACTACTGGGATACATCAGCAGCTCAGTGCTCCGGACTGAAGAGGAAGCACCCCTTCCTCCTCCTCCTCCTCCTTCTGCTGCTTCTCCTCTCCTCCCACCTCGCAGTCAGAAACAACACACACTCACACTCTACCACATGTGTGCCTCCCTCCTCTCGATGCCTTACTCCCTATAAGTCTTTCTGCGTCCTTCCCTCCCCCCCTGCTGTTGCTGCACATCTTCCCCTCCTCCTGACTGGATGAGCTAACACCGAGCATGATGTGTTCGTATTATTTTTAGTCCAGCAGTACAGATGCAAATTACAGTAACAGTGTCCATGATAGGCAAATCATGACCTTTTCAAAGTGTGTGCTTTAGTTGTTTGAAATATGAAGCACGTAGGACAAACGAAGGGCTTCTGCCCCTGGGGTTTTTTGTCTTTGAGAGAGAATGATCACTTCAACATTCATGGGGAATTCAAAAGTGTGGTAAAAACTAATGCAACACAAGAACAGGGACATATCTAAGAAAGAGGAAACAGATAATTGATTGCTACAGAGACTCAGGAAAGCCACAGGAAGTTGGCTAGTGGTCAGAACGTCACATCAAGACTGTTGTCTCTGCCGCAAGTTTTTGCTGTATGTTCTTTTTTTTACCTCAGCATGTTGGGGCTACAAAAAATCACCATAAATTCCCTGAAACCCCCCACTCATTTATGAGTTTAAAACAGAGGCGTCCAAACTTTTTTCACCAAGGGCCACATACACAAAAATATAAGGATGACTAGGCTGCTTTACACCTGACTCTGGTCTGTTAGAGTTAGTAAAACAGATCATATATGCTTAGGTATTGAAAATGCTTAAAGGGAAAAAAAAAAACTACATCACAGCTTCCTGTTACAGGCTGGAGGGTAATGAGGGTAAGTCATGCTTCTTTAAAAGCTGCAATCTGTTACTGTTAATCATCCCTCTCAGGACCAAGCGTTTCCAAAGGGGAGGGGAAAAAGAGCTGCATCTGATCCTTTACAGAGAGAATAATTTTCATTTTTTGATTAAACTTAGATTTAATTCTTGCTTAATAGGCACCCAGGACATAATGTGAATGGCCAAACAAGATAAGGCACCTTTTAAATTCTATTGAGGATGATTTTATATTATTTTTTTGGACTTGGGGTGGGCCAACTAAAAGTGGTTAATAATAGTTAGGACACCCTTGGTTAAAAAAATCTGTAAATTTACAAGAATATAAACTCAAATTTTAGAAATAATCGAAAATGAAATAGCCTCTTGTGTGGAGAATAATCATATCAGATAAATCAGTTAGTCTTGCATCATGCTCAAAACTCCAAGATGTTTCTCTAATGAAAATGTCACATAATCTTGTTGAATATCACTGCTCACTTATGCTAGTGTTGCCTGCTATGTTAGCTTCTTAATAACAAGCTTGTTTCTGGTAAAATATACAAACAAAATACTTTCTACCTTCTGAATACCCTTATCAAACCAGCTCCCTTGTTGAGTTGTACGTCAATAATGCTGCCAGTTCACTAACATTTAACTTGTTCTGAGATGTCTTTAAAACTAATTAAATAATAAATTAAGACTTTATAAGGCCCTGTATTTTAGAATTCTTATTAAAAACTTTTAAATACTTTGTAAGACTATTTAAGGCCTTAAAACTCAACAACTTTGTTAAACATCTTATAATGCTTTAAAAGTTTTATAAGGACTTTTAATTCAGCAATCTAATTGAAGACTTTATAAGGCCTTGTAATTCAGAGATCTTATTAAAATATTTAGATACTTTTTAAGACTTAAAAAGCCTAATGATTCAAGAATCTAATAGAGAAAATCAAGACATTTTAGGACTTTTAGAGGCATTATAATTCAACCATCGAATAACAGACTTTTAAAACCTTTAAAGGCCTTATATATTAGGCTTCATAATTCAGAAATCTTATTTAAGACATATAAAGACTTTCTAAGGCCCTAACATTCATTATTTGTATTTAATTGTATTTAAGACATTTCAAAGCATTTTAAGGCTTATAATTTAACATCCTTGTTGAACACCTTTTTTTTTTAGACTTTTCACACTATTTCAGGCAGTGTAATTCAAAAATTCATTTAAGACTTTATAAGACCTTGTATTTCTGAGTTCTCATTTAAGACTTCTGAATACTTCATTTTCTCTGTAAAGCCCAAATGCAACAGTTTCCAGCCTTGACGACCCCTGTGTGTGATAAGGGAGGAAAAAGGAAAAAAAATTAAATCCTCATATGACCCCTATCTTATACCTGATTGGAGAAAACTGCAATGTTAGAACTCTTTAAGTGTTACTACCATCCCCGGTCTCCCCTAAATCAATTTCAATAAATCCATAGTGGGCCTATAGTATTTTAAATGACTAGTGTTTGATTCTTTTGTTGCATAAAAACTTGAGGGAAAACACTTTTGTCTTTTTAGTTATGGACAGAGTCAGACCTGTCCACACAGACCTGAAGGTGTGCGTGCATTAGAACACATGGCTGTGCCGTTATGGAGCGCACCGCAGTGCCTGTATAACTTTTCTGTAGTTTTGGGAGCTCAGAGGGGCAATAGGGGTAATATGCGTGCTTTCTCCATAGGTGCGTAATATGTGTGCCCGTCATCCTGATCAGATGGGAGAGGCTAACAAGCAGTTTACATTGTGTTATCAATACATTTGTAAATATAAGTGTAGCTGTCCATTTCATAAACTTGTATTGATGTTATCCAATGATACATTTAATTATATCTACATAAATAAATCCATCATCTCTCAGATGGACACAGAGAGGCTTTTACAGTGAATTCACAGTTAGTTAAATAATATTCCGATAAAAAATCCCCCCGATGAGCAAACAAGGGGCCAAAACGTCAAAAATTATTACTTTAAATGAACAAGATCATCCATTTAGGTTTGATTTTTGCACAGCGTCAGCGCTCTTTTCCCTCTTCCATCTCAACGAGCACCTCGGCTCTGTCGTTCCCCCAGTGAGGTGTCTTGTTTGTTCATGGTCGCAGGAGAGCAGAACTTCTCCACATAAGATTGCCAACTACCAGAGTTCAATAAAAACATGGAATGATGGAAAAACTCGTAAATGGCGGTGAAGCTTTCTGTCCTATAAGACAAAATAACTTGTGCATGAATGGGTTCTTCAGAACATGAATGACAAATGGCTCTGTTGATTGGAAAGGTGGCAGACCCCTGCCATAAGAGACTACAAAATTACGTCCGCAAGTTTGAGACCCCTGCCTTAGAGTTTTTTGGCCTTTATGTTTGTGATGTTCCTATCCTGAGACGAACACGCTAAGGGCAGAATCACTTCCTGGTCAAAGGTTGAACTGCACCTTCATCCAATCAAGTCCTCCTTCTCTCTCTCTTCACACACACACTCGTCCAATCAGCAATGACTGATGTGGCCCACAAGTACCTACCTCTTCTGGTAGCTTAATGTCATTGTGTTTAGTTCTTTGCTGTTGTGTTTAGTTATTTGCTGTAGTGTTTTTTAATTTGCTGTTGTGTTTAGGCATTTGCTGTTGTGTTTAGGCATTTGCCGTTGTGCATTGTTTAGTTTTTTGCTGTAGTGTTTTTTAATTTGCTGTTGTTTAGTTGTTTGCTCTGTTGTGTTTTTTAATTTGCTGTTGTGTTTAGTTGTTTGCTATTGTGTTTAGTTATTTGCCATTTTGTTTAGCTATTTACTGTATTGTTTTTTTTATTTGCCATTGTGTTTAGTTATTTGCTGTTGTGTTTAGTTATTTGCTGTAGTGCTTTTTAATTTGCTGTTGTGTTTAGTTGTTTGCTGTTTTATTTAGTTATTTGCTGTAGTGTTTTTTAATTTGCTGTTGTGTTTAGTTATTTGCTGTTGTGTTTAGTTATTAGCTGTAGTGCTTTTTAATTTGCTGTTGTGTTTATTTGTTTGCTGTTGTATTTAGTTATTTGCTGTAGTGTTTTTTAATTTGCTTTTGTGTTTAGTTGTTTACTGTTGTATTTAGTTATTTGCCGTTGTGGTCTGCACTTAAGGGCCACTACACCATCAGGATTGGAATCATCATCAAAATGTTATCATTTCTTACTTGTGCCATGACCAACAACCTGAAAATGTCATCAAAATCCATTCTTAACCTTTGAAGTTATCCTGTTAACAGACTAACAAACTAACCAGAAGTGCCTAATGAGCACAAACCTCCGTCAAGGCCTTTTCCACTTTGTCAGTGAGGTATTGTCAAAAAATGTGCACTTTTAACAAATACTCACATCACATCTTTCTTGTGCTATGACCGACTTACTCTCAAAACTTTAAGTTTTTGAATTGTCTTGCTAACAGACAAACAGATTGACAGCCAAAAACACAACCTCCTTGGTGGAGG
Source organism: Cetoscarus ocellatus (assembly GCA_037902135.1). NCBI lineage: Eukaryota > Metazoa > Chordata > Actinopteri > Labriformes > Labridae > Cetoscarus > Cetoscarus ocellatus. The sequence goes on from JBAMNC010001025.1 coordinate 1,378,511, forward strand.
TACTTACAGTCAGGATTACGTTCTAACTATCGTTTCATTCTTGCAGATATCCCAAGCACATGTTTTGACCCTTAAGATGCAATCAAATAAGGTCACAATGTCAAAATTCATACAGAAAAGAACTGGCCCAGGTGGAAGTTTGTCAAACAGAAAGTAGCCCGTACAGCAACAGATGCTATAAGAGGGACCTTGTGGTTAGTGAATTAGCACACCAATTAGAGTCAACAAAACGTCAATTGTGGTGCATAAGTAAGGATGTGTGCTTGATTATATCTGAGTAAGGACTGCCTTTTGGCTCAGCAGTGTTATTTCCATTTAAAAAGTTATGACATCACTTTCAGAAACTAAAGTTGACCAAAGAGGTCAATAGTTACAAAAAATTAAATGGATGCTTCTTCCAATGTCACGTCGTGGACATCTGATGGACCAAAACCTTAACGTTTGAGTCTTGTAGTTGCTAAAAGGCCTTGGGGCAGACAGGGGTGAAAGGAAACAACCCAGCCTGGCCTGAAATTGAGTCCTGGTGTGAGAACTTGTAGTGATCTGGACAGTTTCTTGGCGACTGACTAGCTTCAGCTGAAATTAGCTTTAGTAGCACTGACCCTTGACATTGAGTGTGTCCTTCAAATCAGTGCTGGTCCATGATATATTTTGTCTGGCTTTGTTGAGGCTGCTGAGGAACAAGCTGTGGGAATTTATGGGCTTCAACATCCCATCCTGAACTTTGTCTTATCTTGAAGGCGGGGCATGTCAGTGTACAAAGTGTTGTGTAGCAATGCCAAAAGGAAACAGTGTCTGAAATAACACTTCTTCTCTGCCAAAGTCCTAAGAAAGACAGAGCTGTTAGAGGTTTAAACAGCTGGGGGTTTTCAGATAGTGTCTGCATGAGGGTGCTCACAGTGTGACCCGTGTGACCCCTGGTTTTAGATCTTAAAAGCTACAGAAAGTTAATCTTACATCTGCCCACCATCACTTTGCTCAAAATGATTGATTAAAAGCCAGCTACACAATGTACATAAAACACACTGCAGGTAAACTAGGGGAAAAGATGTGTAGAAAATGCTTCTCATACAAAATTAGATAATTACATTCTCCATCACCAGTATTTTTCAACTAGATAGATAGATAGATAGAAAAGAGAGAGGGAGGGAGGGACTGATGTACTTGATTGATCCCAAGCTGGGAAATTGTGGTATTTATTATATATTTATAATGTTATTTGTGGTATTTTATTGTGGTAATTGTGGTAATGTAATTAGTGGAGCGGGCAAAGCTTTTATGGACAGAGACATGGCAAATTTGGGGCCCAGGCCCCCTGGAAGTTTGATTGGCCTCCCCAGGTGCCAATCCAAAATTCTGCAAAGAAACTTGTTATTTATCATGTTAGAGGTGGAATTTATGTAAAAATCAATGTTTGTTATGTAACGACATGCTTCTATTGGGGTTTTTTTATATTTGTATTTTTAATGTATTTGATTTCTACAGTTTTTTTTTTTTTTTTTACAAATCAGGCAATTACAACAATAAAAAGGAAATAAAAACATGGATAGTTCAGAATTCCCTTAGCTCTGAAATATATGTTACTTAGACATGTAATAATTTGGTCTTTTACTTGTCATTGAATGTTAACACTATCCATTTCCCCTGCTTCTCTTGACACTGTTCCTCTTGGTTAATGCTGTTTAATGTGGAACATTGGAAATTTAAATGTGACTCTGGGCTTTAATCTTACTCTTTTAGTCTTAAAAGAAATAAGTATGTGAGTTGCCACCATTAAGTTTTATCTTTGTGATTTAACTGTGGGGTTGTATTCCCTTGATATCTTGATTCTTCAGAAATTTCTCTAATGTTTTCCTTTGCTTTATCTGTCTTAGTACTTGCAGGCTGGGGTCTCCTGTTCTTCTTTAAATGTTGGCATATATTGGCCACTTAAAATATCTCCTCATGGAAAAGACGTCAGCTGATGGTTTCACAAGGACTACTTTACTGACAAATCCTGTATCTATATGAGAAAGACCAAGAAAGCCTTCCTTAGCCAAATGATGTTATGTTTGGCTGTAAATACTTGCTCTTGTCTGGAAATCTAGAAAGTTTTGTGTGCGAGAATGGCTGGAGGCCTTGTATTGAACCAATGAGTGTGCTGGTAAGATGTTTCCATCTTCTCAGAACCCCCACATCCTACAGCACAGACACAGTGCATTGACGAGCTGTTTTCCTAAACACAAACAGCAACAAATTTACCCTTGGTGATACCCAAACTTGATCGTATCAGGTACCTCGGAATTTTCCATGTGAAGTCAGGCACATGTGGGAAAGCAGCAGGAAAAGTTTAAGAAAATTCAAGTGGATAGGTGAAGATGGTAGCTTTATGCTCTGACTGATGAGTGACCAGGAAATTCATGTGCCTTGAAACTGCAGTATTGTTTTCTGTTTGCCACGTTTGTTGATGAGGTAAAAATGTCAAACCTCACGTTGCCTTGATATAACAACTAAAATTTCCATCAGATTGCTGCCTTATATGTTTCATTATTGTTCTTCATGTCAGGTTTTGCCTCAAATTTTAAAGAAATGATCAGGAGTGCTTATAAGGACATACTTAACACACAGGACACAGTATCAAACATACTGACGCTTAGATTCAAGTTATATTTCACTCGAGCATTTCCACAAGATCAGAAGTGATCAAAAAGACTGCACACTGCCATGATGTGAGAAAGTCCTGTTAGGTCAACATTAAACATTAAACAATTTTTCAAATTGAACTCGTTGTCCTTATTTTTCTTCTAATTCTTTATGCTTGAGTCCTTGGTTAGATTCTCAATGATTATAAATGTATGTTTGACTCTATGCGTGTGTTATTGCATGTTTCTTCATTTTCCAGATCATACTTCAAGATGGCTTCTGCATTAACCTAAATATCACTCAATGGATGCTGTTTCTCAGGTTTTTCTTTTTTCTCTCCCAACAAAAATGGTTCCATTTATGTCCCTTGTTGGACACACCCTCCCCTCTCTGTCAGTTTAGACAACCTGCTTCTGCAGCAGCTCTATTGGCTGATTCATGTGGTTGCATCTAAGTGGCTATATGAGTATTTGGAAGATAGGTCACTCTTGTATTAATCACTTATGTATGTATTAATTCCCTTATATAACAACAGGCAAAACCAAAGGTGACAGTACCAATTTCACGTGGACTTTCGCCAGCTTTGGCTTGATGTATTGAATACAGACATCAGGACTCCGTCCTCTGCAGCAACAAAACATAGTGTTTGCAATTCCCATTTTACCCAACAGATTCAGAAAGGTCCAGGAGAAGTGTTGTTATTAAGCCTCACTCTTTAATGCAGCAGTGGATGCATCTGGACCTCAAAGTAACTTGTACTCCACCCTGTTTCTCATTTTCCACAACAGTTTCTCCTATTCCTCTTTCTACCTGTAACTCCATCTGCAAAAGTTCTTCCTCTTTGTATTTTGGTTCAGTAAGATATCCTCTATACCCACAGCTGACGTCATCACATGAGTCAAAACTGCTAATTTTTGGTACAGTTTTTAGTGAAGTTTGCGTGACCAGCTGAACAGCTGATGTAAGTGCGTCACTGGCAGAAGGATATGTAGCCCACTTGTTGCATAACAGAATAGTTCAAAACACAGGGACTATTTCAAGGGAAAGGGAAATGATGAAATAATCTTACTGCAGCATCTAGTTGAGAAAGTATAGCTTTTTGTGCAGTTCCACCCTGAAAGTCGGATATATATAAGGCTTTCAGTGGCACCGCTGTTTGCTATTTATCTGCTTGAATCCATACCTGGCTATCTTCCTTCAGTAAGAGAGTTAGCCAGCAGCTTTATTTGCAATAATATATACAGATGCCATAGACCTCGAGCAACAACACTTACAAAAACATGAACTATCCCTTTATCTTTAGTGCAGTTGAAAGAAGAAAATACTATGATGGAGGATTAGGGCCACGTTAAAAAAAACCTTGAATAAAGTCGTAAAGTTATGAGAATAATCTCATAAAGTTATGAGAATAAAACTTTCTTTTTGATTATTTATTTAATTATTATAATTTCTAATGAAAGTTTATTCTGAAAGGTTGTACCAGAAGAGCATACATTTCCTCTTCCAAAAAGGAGACTTTTCCTCCAAGTCGATGTGGGATGCTAATGTGCCAAAAGAAGAAGTATTTCCTTGTTTGTGAAACCTATGCTTAAGTATAACTTCACTAGATGCTCGACGTTCATCATTTTGTACAGGTGGCTGCTGCTCTTCTGAAAGCCTCTACAGACTAAAATAAGTTTTTTCTCATTAATTAATGACTTTATTCTCGTAACTTTATGACTTTATTCTCGTAACTTTATGAGATTATTCTTGTATTTCTTTTACATTATTCTATTAACTTTTCAACTATATTCTTGAAACTCTACTTTTTTTTAACAACCTTTTTTTTAACATGGCCCTAATCCTCCGTTGTAAAACACTGCATTGTTTATGTGAAAAAGAAAATATATATATGTATATATATATTATGAATTAATCTCATGACTTATTCTCATCATGGTACTAGCAGTCAGCTATGCGAAAGATATTCAGCAATGTGCAAAGCATTTTCTTTTTTTTTTTTTACCACTTAAATACAATCCAGCTCCCTCCTACTGTTACTCTCTAAATTCAGGATACTAGAATCCCTTTTGTAAAGGACCCCAAACCTCTCTCTCCTTTGTTTTCATCCTTAAACCAAACATCTTTCTCTTATTTTCATTCTCATCAACACTTAAATTTCTACCAAGTTTTTTGAGAAGGGGAACGATTCTTGAGGACAGCATTTATTTATTTATTTATTTATTTATTTATTAGGATCCCCATTAGCTGCCCATTTAATGGCTGCTAGTCTTCCTGGGGTCCTTTAAAATATTTCATTTACAAAATTTACAATATAAAATTATGTAAAAATGCACAAAATTACACAAATAACACAATACAGTTAAGAAAAGTAATAATTATTACAACATGATGAAATTATTACATAATTACATTATAGCAATAATACAAACATTTGAATGTATGAGGAGCACGAGGAGTATAAGGAGATGGGTTTCAGGGGGTGATTGAAAACAACTCACAGGTCTATTTGTTATCAGGATCCTGATTAAAGGATACCTGTTTTTGCCTAAAGCCATTCTTTTCTTCCCACCATCTGATGCCCCGGGTCATTCCCTCACAACCAGCCCTTTGGCTCGGCTTCACTGATGCTGCTCTCCCTCTTTTGCCCAAACACGGTTAAAAGTGCTGAGGCATTACAAAGAGACACCAAACACTGAGAACTGAAAGCTGTCCCTCTTTTTATGTTATTGTGTTTCTACAGTAACTCCTTGGAGAAACACAGCGGTACATGAAGCTTCGTGCTAGGACCATGAGCCCGCAGCATCCAGATCTGTGAAGTTCCCCAAGTGTGACGGTCTTGACAAACGCCATGCCACTTCCTTTTTAGTAACCATGGTAGCTTGCAGGGCTGTAAGAAAACAGTGACAGATTGTGTGTGAAGGATCGGCGCGGTGTGATGCAGGAGATGTGAGAGCTCTGTCATTTATCAGGAACAACCCCTGACACCTCAGAGTACTCACAGTTACTGAGGTTTGACATCAGAGAAAAACGTGCTCTGCAAAGTCGCATGGATGCCATTAAGAGACTTTTATTGTGACATATTATTAAACAAATGTAAGAGCCCAGCTCTAAGTGTTTTATCTGCTCACTGATTTTAGTTTAAAGAAATATTTCAAGCTCAGACATTTTTTTTCTAAAACTTTATCCATAAATAAATTTTATGCTTGCTCCTCGGTTATTGTTTATATTATCATCTCACATACTCACTCACCCTAAAAACCCCAAGATACGACAAAAACAGATTATATTGACTAATGATTATTTAAATTAATTTTAAAAAGTCTTTTTCTTTTTTTACTAAGCACTGGGAGTACCCAGACCTTAGTTTCTGGAGTCTTCTCACCTGCATTTACTGTTACTTTGTAAGGAAATTTGACCTCCTTTTCATCATCAATCAATCAAACTGTATTTGCATAGCACTTTTCATACAACAAATGCAGCACAAAGTGCTCTACATCAACAGGGAAAAATAAGAACAAACAAACCCAAATTAAGCAAATAATAATGATAATAATAAATAAACCAAAAATATCTATGATTGACATGATATATGATTCAATAAAACATGTTAAAATGTAAAAATGGGGAAGAAATTATTCAAATGTGGGATTAAAAAGGTAGGTCTTGAGTTTGTTCTTAAAAATACTGATGAAGTTATTAAGGCATGACCATTACATGGTCAACAATTTGCTTAGTTCAAGGAATTATTTCTGAATAAAAACAAACAAAAAAAAAAAACATGAAAAACTAGAAGTCCACAAAGAATAAAACTTTCCCGAGGCATTTCCATCAATCGTAGGAGAGTTATTGTCAAAAATGTGGAAAACTGCCCCGTAGTGCAATAAAAAGTTTCAGGATCTGCATCTGTATTCACAAAAATCTTGTCTAGTCCTCCCTTGCCATGATCATTACTCAAAAATATAGGATCTCAACACATTTTAAAGATATTTTCAGACAATTTTGTTCATGGCACAAGGGAGAAGTCAATAGATTATAGTGGTGATCCAAATGTGGATGGGGATCCAGAAAATTTTAAAATATTTTTTCACACTTCCCAGTAGGGAAGTGATTCACGCTTTCCACAATAACTCAGCTAACAACATCAAAAATGCCTTGATGGAGGATTGTGCTCTCTGATCATTTTTTCCTGATTTCAACTTTTATAAACTTTGTCCAGAAAGTAAGGTAATTAGTGTTTGGTATTTTATTTCTTAGTTTTAAATGTACTTGGTAATAAATCCTATACCCTTGTAAAGCCTTTAATTTCCCCTCTAAATGGTGGCACATTTGTAAGCAACATGCATCTGAGGGATGAGCAGCAGAGCTAGCATATCATCCTGCAATGACTGCCAATCATTGTTGGTCACCTGCCCACACTGTTGGTTGTCATGAGAACTGCCTTAATGACATGATAAACATGCAACTCTTTTCACTTATTTTATAGGATATATTAATGAACATTTTTCTTAGCATGGAAAATGCCACTACATACAAAATTTGAAGGACAAAAGCAAACAAAAAAAAATCTTGTTTAGATTCACAATGGCTGGAAGTTGGCTGGCAAATGGCTGGACCATGGCTGGCATTTGGCTGGGAGGGAAAAATTTAAGTGGTTACAGCTGTAGGCCTCCATATGTTTTTTTTTTTCAGTACATTTTTTTGTGCCACTTTTGCATCCAGTTTCTGTCTTTAATGTTTCAAGCATTAGTCACACTCTTTTGAAATCTTTTGAAAACTGACAAGCTTCTAATTTGTCTCTTTTTGACTTTTGGCTGCTCCTGATTGGATGCTACTGTCAAGAAATAAAAAGAAGTAATTGGGTTTATCTAATTGGTCAGTGGACTGACAGGAGGTTGTCTCTTACTCTTACGGTCAAAATGGAGTACCTCTTGTAGTAGCTAAATGTCATTGTGTTTAGTTCTTCACCGTTGTGTTTAGTTATTTGCTGTTGTTTTTTTTTTAATTTGCTGTTGTGTTTAGCTATTTACTGTTGCGTTAATTATTTGCTGTTGTGGTTTGCACTACAGGGCCACCATACTTCATCCCTGTGGATCCATAAATACAAAATGTCAGAAAAAAACTAAACACTTTAAGTAATGGCTGAGTTAAACATTTTTAGTAATGGATATATCTGACCTGAACATCTTTAAAGACTGACAAAAGTACCCGTAAAGATCCTTTGCAAGGTTCCAGAGATATATATTAAACTTGAGGATTAAGAAGAATCAATGGTATTTTACACAAAATAATCTTACTTTACGTTTCTTATTTTCCTTTTGTGTAATGTAATTTATTGCATTTTTCTCAAATAGTTTTATACAGTAAGTCAAAAGTGGCAAGAACCTTTAAGAAATCCGTAAATCTCTTTTACAGGGAAGGAAAGTCAGCATATGTTCAACTTTTGATACTTCTCTTTAATAATAAACACCGAGGTCTTTTCCCAGAGTAAAACTCCTACAGGTTATTTCCCAGAGTCCAAATCTTGAGTATTTCTGCCATCATTGTCAGCAGATGATGAGATTATTCCCCTAACAAGGCAGCACATTCAGGCTGATCTGCTACGCCTCAGGTTGTCCGATGACTCCTGTGTTGTCGTTTAAGCCCCCGAGTTATTATTAGCTGCCTCAGTACTCCTTTTTAAGGCACTATCCTTCAGAATAAGGCCATTTACAGAGCTGAGCGGGATCAAGGGTTACTCCAGGGTTACTTCTTTCCAGTTTGGTAAACCCTATTGCTGGTGTGTGGAGTCATCTCTGCACCTAATTAGAGGATAGATCAAACATGTGACCAAAAACAGAATCTCCCCGCTGGGTGAGGGAAGGGTGGAAACTCTTCTCTTTCTTCTGTTTGACTCATGCCCATCTCCACGGCTCCAGTCAGACAGTCAGATAAATATAAACCTTTGTCTCGCAACTTCTGACAGCATGGAAACAGGCTGATTTTGAGTTAAAAAAAAAAGGATAAGGTGGAACTGATGCATCATGTGTGAAGATGTCTCCAAAGTTGGACAAGGAGGCATAAATTTTGCAAAAAGACATTTATTGCCCATTGATTTGAAGAAGGCTTTTGTATTCCACACATTTGTATATCATCAACCTTACTCTTCCCACAACATAAACTTGCAAGAACTTTCTCTGAGAACATACTGTACTCCAAACCGCCCCATTCTTTTTGTGATGTTTCCATTATTTATTGTGATATCATGTCTTTAAACTGGTACATACTTCTCCACTCACATAACTTTTGCTTTTGGTTTTTTGACTTGCTTTATTGCTTTCAAAATATCAAAAATACATCTCTCAGCTCTCCATCAGTGTGAAATAAATGTTCAATTCAGTCAATAGAAAAAAAGACAAAAAGAGAAACACCATTAATACCATAGACTGTAGATAAGAAGTAGATGTAGCCTCTGTTTGGAAGAGCAGCTGTTGTTAAAGTTCCTTTAAACTGTATTTTTAATGGACTGTATGGACTAATTGAGGCCAGAATACCAACACGTCTGTGTAGGTTCTCATTCATCCAGGTCATGGTTATCTTGAAGATTCAAGAAAAAGTATTCAAAAATATAGTTAACCCCTAAGTGTTAACCTCAGTGTCTGAGGTTAACAGTTCCTTTGGTATCTCCAAGACTATATGCTTACTTGGAGATCCCAAAGGAACCATCTAATGTATCAAAACTGAAGTGATAGTGATAAAAGTCGGGGTTGTAACAACTGCCAAAGTGATCCTCAGATCATGGAAAATTACATTGATACCTGATATTAAAAAAATGGATGGAACTTATGTTAGAAATTATATTATATGAGTAAATGTTAGCCAGAATAAGTAACAAGTTAGATGATTTCAGGGGATCATGGAACAACTTTCTTTCTCATAACCTTGTAGGAACACAGTAGTTGATGGTAAATTAACTGTAGCTGCTAATTTTTTTTTTTGTTTTGTTTTTCTTTTATATTGTTGTTGTTATTTTTTATGAAATTTTCCTCCTTTTTGTCCTTTTTGTACCGTCTGTGTGTTTGTTAAAATTATGATCATATGTTTGTTTAAAAAAAAAAGAAAGGAAAATCCCTAGAAGACAATCACTGATGATTCAGACGGACTGTACAACCTAATACTCAAAGACTGTCACATGATTTATGAAATTCACAGAAAAATATCAACAATGTGGGTACCAAGGTATAATTTACTGCAGGACCACATTTTACTAGGGCAGAAAAATCAGAAATCAAAAGTTTTCCGTCTTTTTTGGTTATGGGTATTTGATTTCTTTTCTTTTTCCTTAAGACAAAAACAGTAGCATGAAAATAAAACAATTTCTGCTTTTTGCTTTTGCAGGTATTACACCATAGGCAGCCTGACCTGGAGTCGAGCTCTGAGAAGTGCACTTAGATGCACTTAGTTGATCTTTTGTGCTACCCCTTTAATCAGAGGTGATACACTACAGGTGAATAACTCTTTCTACTGATGACACACTTCTGCTTCTTTTTGGATATCTGACTTTTGATTTAAGGCAGACAATCATGTTTACTTGTAAACTTAAAGCCCAGTTTCTTTACCCTAACTGCATACTAGTAGATTTTTTGTTCTTTCTTTTTTTCAAAACAATCTGTGGTCTCCTTCTTCAGTAAAGGGGGTAATTTTTAGGTTTTTGATACCAATTGACTTGCATCGTAAAACAATGGCAGCCTTAAAAAATGGTTTTGCACTACATAATACTATATTAAAAGACAGCCAAAGAGACTGGTTATTAAGGCTTGGGGTGAGTACATTTTGCCTATTTTAGCAAGAAAAAAATCGCATCCCTCCAAAAAGCAGGAACTCCAGATTCACGTTGAAACTGTCCCCTTACTCTAAATCTAACCCTTACTACTTGTCACTTTGCCTTAACACTAACACTTGCTGCTGGTCAACTTGTAAAACAGGTGAGTTGTAACGCTGACCAAAATAAAAGCACTTAAAAATAACCAAGTCTATCTTTTTTCCACCTCAGTCCTCACTTTTAGGAAGGGAAACTACGGGTTCCACCAAGCTAGATGTGATGGCTAAAAAGGCAAAAACAAAGGCACAAAACTAGTTGATCTCTCGTTGGCCTGATCCACTTCTCATACATAGTCTATGGTTCATGTAGTGTTTTTAGGGCCACATTTTAAGCTAAATGTACCAAAGAGTCCTGGATTTATGCTTAAGACTCAAATAGGCATCTGAGTTCAGGAATCTGGGCCAAGAGTCTCTTTCCATCAGCAGATAAACATGCCTCTGAGCCTCATCGAAGCATGAAAGACTCGGCTCCTCCAAAGACTTCTTGATCTCCTCTTTAATGTGGTGGTCAACATTGATCTGGAGAGAAAACAAAGACAAAACAAAGTCAAAAGCTGTCACATTAAGAGTTAATGTATTATCTGTGAAACCTAGGTAATGTCTATTAATGCCTTTAAAGGATTTGATATATTTATCCAGCTGAATCACACACTTCTTTCATCTGATCTGGACCATGTTTGAAAGATTTCTGGTCCATTGTCTACACTTCATCTGAGTACATAGAGGGCAGGTTCAACTCCCATTTTAATCAATCATTTCATGGTGCATAATAAAGGCAGGTCATTAAAAGCAAGGCTCAAGGGTGTTGTAATAAGTCTCTTGATTACCAAACTAATTTCCCATGGTTCTCTCTTATAGGCAGCTGAGCCCACACCGCTCACATTATATTGGAGTTCAGGAGAGTAATGGACCACTGAAATTTGACCACTTTTTGATGCTTTGGGGTCAATTAATGCAACTTACTAAACGCTGAGTTGCTTGGACTTGTAATGATTTGGACAGTATTGTCTAGAGCGGGGTGTCAAAACTTTGGCCCCAAAAGCACATCATGGGCCTACTGCAGCCCATGATGTGCTTTTGTTTGGCTCTCAGCAAGACCTAAACATAGATATAAGTTTGTCCCACAATAAAGCATAAAAGTTTTGCTAGAATGATGAATTAAGTCCAATTACACTGCGATAAAATGAAATGTGATTGGCCAGTCCAGCCTTAATCTTGACTGGTTATTTGCCTTGCTAAGCAATTTGTGGAAAGCTTTTCTATTAGCATATTCAATAGCTAACCCAATGTTTTGTTGGTTTTTGATACACCTACTATGGCCTGGTCATCTTTATTTTTTTGGCATGTGGCCCTCTGAGAAAAAGTGTCTGGACGCCCCTGAGTTCTGTTTCACTTAGTTTTTGTTGTGAGATAGCTCATGTAAGAAGTCATTGTTTGATCTAGATCTGTATATTCAATGAGCACAGAAAAGCAAACTATATATTTAATTTCATACACTAAGACTTCAAAGTCTAACTGTATTGTTTCTTGACAATTTCTATAGAAATTGGGTGGGCAACTTACATTTTTATACAGTGTATACATATATACATATACGCATACATTTTTTTTCAGTGCCTGAGGGCCGCAATGTTACATACTATCGGGCACTCTCAATGAGGAAAAAATTAATTAAAAGAACAAAAAATAAAATTTAAAGCTTCATAAATGGATTATACCAACATTAATATTTTTTAACTCAAACACAATTAAAAATTCACAATTTAATAAGCATGACACATAACTAAAGCCAATTCAAGTTACGTTTTAATGCAATAATGTTTACTAGTTTTAAAGCACAAATATTATACTCATACATTTATTTTCAAATATAGTTTTTACTTGTATATTGTGTTTTAATGCCTCATAAAAGATATTTAGAAAAAGCAAAGTAAGTTCTTTGATGACTTTAAAATGCAAAGCATGTACCAGTAATCCAAGGGTAGTAGAAATATTTTATCATCTATCATAATTTGTGCATTATGTAGTACTGTTACTCATGATGAATCATATTTAGCAGTTGTTGTTGTGTTTTGTTGTTATGTTTTCTTCATATTTTTGTTTTTTTTTAATGTTTTTGGAAATGATTGGAGGGCCACATTGAGTGAGGTGAGGGCCGCATGTGGCCCCAGAGCCGCCAGTTGCCCACCCCTACTATAGAGCAAGCACAGCCCATAATGTGAAGCTCCCACTCTGCTCAGGGTGCTCTTGTTTTAGGCGTTTTGTACCATGTCCATGCATGTCTCACCCCTGAAGTTAATTTAAGTGCACTGGTATGCTTGTCTGGCCCTGGTATATGTCTCTGCATGGAGAGCTTGTTCATGCAAGAACACAAGCACTTCCCTCTATGAATGGGATAGACTTGTATTGTCAGGTTGAATGTGATGCCGTTTCTGGCAACATTTGGTTGCAGCATGCACCAACCAACTGGTCAGATAAAAATCAGATACTGAATGTGCCTGTTTTCAGCATAGTTTTTGTCAATGCCAACATCTCGAGGCATTGTTGATCCAAACTGAAACTTGAGCTCAGTGGATTCAGAGGATTTGCCTTCAACAAATTGATTCTCAGCTGAATTCAGGGTCGATATGTTGATTTTGAACCACACCCCACAGGATGTATCCTCGCCTCAGTGTGCCAACATTTCAGCATACAACACCAGAGGCAGCGGAAGTTATGAAATACTGTAGTCATCAATATTTCCTAATGCACTCTTTGAGTCTTTTACTTATTATTCTTAACATGAGGGGATCAGTTCTCAGGCTGATGTAACAACACTTTTACCTGCTCTATTAAGCAATTTTTGGGGAGGTGTATAGATTTGTTTTTGTGTTTACTTTAACTATACTCAAAAATGCTAAAATGTGCATAATCAGATTCAAGAATTTATTTTTCTATCTCATGGCTACTCATTCATCTCCGTGGCCTTTCACCATGACCCATTAACCCTGGGATATCTAAAACACTGACCTCTCTGCTGGCTGTCGGCTCTATGAACTCCTTGTAGATCTTTTCGGCTTTCCAGAGAAGATCCTCCACTGAAGGGGTCGACCTGAAGTCTTCACATTCGAGCCAGAAGTCGATGTTTTCTTCACTGAACTCTGACTGCAGGAAGGCACGGAACACTGAAAAATATTCTGTAAGAGGGGATGAAATATTGTTTTTGTACGAATTTAAATAGGACTTCATCTAGATGTAACTTTATTATTGATTTTGCCAACTTTTTAATTCCTGAAATTTGGCACCCGATGGCCTCAAAAAAGGTTTTCTTACTTTTGTCCTGAAGCATGTTTTCCAAAGTTGGGTTGAGATCTGTTTGAGCCTGCCAACTATTAAAATAAGAGATATTAGTTTTAATGCTTGTTGTTATGAGTGACTGGAATAGAGTGGTGCAGGAACAATGTATTTTTGTGGGTAAACTGAAAAGTTTGCATCGCGCTGGTTCCCTCGACTAAAAGCATTTGGGATTTTTTCAATGTGTTCTTGGGTCATTGCTGATAACTATGTGGTGAACATAAAATAATGAAATTTGCATGTTTTGTTCATCATGATAATCTTCACGCAAAAAAAAAATGTGATCTTGGAGCTTAAAGCTTCTTTAAGCAATTATGGAACTACAGCATAGAGGTTTGACTTAAATCAGATTCACAGAAATACTAAAATGTATATAATATATTACTGTTGAAAATTAGTCATATTTATAGTTTAAAATTTTAAAGGAAACTTTATAAATCAAAATACAGACGTGGTAAACAGGTTTAAGCATTCTATTGCAATAAAAATATATATTACAAGTTATTGAAAATGATCTTGTCCAAATGTTTTACTTTTTTTAAATGCATATGTTAATTTTCCATAAAAAATATTTTTGGAATAATTTCAGCCAATTATCTTTCTCAAAGATGACAAAAAACTTAACACCTATTAAAAGATGATTATTCATATAAATACCTGAAAATTACAAAGAAAATTAAGACAAATAGATTTATTATGTTCTTAGGGGTTTGAGAAATCATTTTACTACAGAAATGCAGATATCATTCTTTGAAATCGACTTGGGGGCCACATTTAGTCAAGTAGAGGACTGCATGTGACTCCCAAGCCATGGGTTGCCACCCCCACCCTCAACTTACCAACACTGTAACCTCTTGTTTGACAATTTCCTCTTAATTAAATGACCTGATCAGTTTGGTTCCTATGGCAGTGATATGGTGTATGTATTATTGTTTGTTTAAAAAATTATCAATAAGTATTGCATTAGGGTCCTCGGCCATTCTTGTAGTCCTTGTTAGCAGTTTGTTAGCAGCTCTGCTTTTAAAAACACAATTACCCTTTAAAATTGAATGTTGGGCAACATCATGTTAACATTATGTTGCAAAATGAAGTGTTGAAATCTCGTAATCATGTGTTCTTTACAGACCTGATTTCAGGCATTTATCTGCTAATCCACTGTGAAATCCCATAGACTTTTGGACGTGGGAACTGGGAGTGCTCAGATGCTATCTTACTTCCGTTCTAGGCCTCATTCCTGCACCGCTCTATTTAAAACAGTTCAAAGTTTACAAGGTAAATATACCTGAGTTTTGATGGACATGTCTCATTGTTTATTTTCTGTACCATGCAGCATTGTTCATCCTTCTTACGCCTCTTTCGATTGAGAACAATATCAATTCTACAAAACAAATCAGGACAACCTCTTTAATGTAAATTCAACAAAGCCTCCTATAGTGCTTTAAAAACTTCAGATCAACTCCACTCAATCATAATTGCACATCATCACTCCATGTGGCTTACCGTCTCGGCCGCTTCACATTTTGCATAAGATCCTTAAATTCATAAAACCTGATCCGTGAAAACAAAAATTTCGGCATTTTAACATCCCCGGTCCCGTGAGGAGCTTCTTTGTTAGTCTGTTTCTGTGTCTGTGAAAAACAACGTTCCCTCAAGCACTCGCCCTAAAACTGGGAGGAAAAGGAGCACACCTCTGACGCTGAGGGCCTGCTGGTACAGGTTTCTGAATGCCTTTTGGATACACACACAGCTGACTGCAGCTCACACTCAGTTTAGGTTGTCATTGACTCACAGCTGTAAAATTCCAGTCAGAGTCTGCAGACAAGCTGAATGAAGAGGAAAACTCCCAAGAGGTCAACCAAGGCTGAGGGAATACTCCCTGTAGCTACAGGACGCCACACTATCAGTACTGACGACAGCAATGATGTCTTTCATTAAACACTTTAAAAAGCAGATGTTTGAAAAGTGATTTTACTCACACCACAAAGGCAAGAGCTTATAAAAGCATTAATAAGAACGTATAGCTAGGCCAGACAAAAAGAGGTCTAGAAATGTAATAACTGAAAGAACAAACACTGGCTGCAAAACGCTGCAAAACACACAGACCTCAAAGGCTTGTAGAGCAAAAAGGAATGAATTAAATAAATCAGTGAATCAATCGATAAGAGACAATCAATAAACATTCAGATTTTGCAGAATTATCTACATTGAGGCTGCAATGCCTTTTTTATTTTCATGTTTGGTTGCATTTAGTAAGGATGCACTTTAGTGAACAGATATCAAATCATGGATCCAGCTGGCCTTGGTGTAATGGTGGTGGGGGGATTTACTTGGCACAATTTTGGCCCCCTTAGAACCAGCCGAGCAGTGTTTGAACACCACGGCCTACCTGAGTATTGTTGCTGACCATGACTGTTCCTACCAACCCTCTGATAGCTTCTCTTTGCAGGATAATGCACCATCTTTCAAAGCTCAAATCATCTCAAACTGGTATCTTGAACATGACAGATTTTCATTTTTCTGTTTATTTTGACAGGACAGTGCATATCAAATATGCAATGTCACAACTGGAATTCACACACGACTGCTGTAAATATGCCGGATTTAACACAATGCTAATTTCCATGAGGCCTCGTTCACACATAGGTAGGTATTTTTGAAAACTGAGGTTAAAAAAAAATAATGTCTACACGTGAGAAGTTTTTTAAAAACATCTCCGTCCTCATGAAAACGCAAAAATGCATTAATGCACGGGCAAATCTTCTTAGCATGTGACACACAGCATTTTCAGTTTTTATGCAAAAGGGGATCCATTTTCAAATCTGTTTGAACCATACAAGAAGATTATTTTCATAATCCATCTTCTTGCATGACTATTTCAGTTATAGCCATGGTTCATATGATTTGGAAATTTCTCCCTGTGGGACTAATAAAGGAATATCTAAGCTTCTGTCCTGCTCAGGGGCACTCATTTTAGGCATTTTGTACCGTGTCCAACATCTTTTGAGCTCTGTGTTGTGTTAAGCTTGGTGCACTTGTCTGGCTCTGGCATATGCTTCTGCATGGTAAGCTCACTCGTGCAAGAACACAAGCACTACCCCCTATGAAGGGGGATTGACTCTTCAGTGACAGGCTGCATGTGAAGTTGTTTATGCAGCTATTTTTGCAGTCAAGATGCATGTTCCAGCCATCTATTTTGATACTGAATGTGCCTTTTATTGGCATAATTTTTGCTAATGCCACCTCAAGGCATTGTTGACACAAACTGAAATTTGAAATCAGTGGGTAAAAGGATTCACTTCTAACAAACTGATTCTCAGCTGCAGTAGGAGTAGGCAAGTTGCTTCAAACCACACCCCACAGGATTTTTGACCACATGAGAAGTTTTCAAAAACATCTTCATCCACATGACAGTGCTTGAATGCATTGATAAATGTTTTAAAGTAGCATGTAATAATGTCTGTGACATGCAGCATTCACAGTTTTTTTTACGCAAAAGAGGTTTCATTTTCAAATCTGTTCCAACCTTACATCTGACTGGTGTTACAGTTTAACACGTGACCATTTTTACTGATGTTGGCAGGACGTTTTCGATTAGTTTCGATTTCATCCAAAACATGCCAGATAAGCTTGACTGGATTTTGCTATTTAAAGGCACCCATAGGTACTCTGTTGGCTTCAACCACAACATTAATGAACACAGGCAGCCATTGGTCACCAGTTAACACGATCACTTGGAAAACAAGAGCACCGGGGCTTGTCCAGAGTGTTGGCAGTGTTTATATCAGGGCTATTATCTGGAGCAGCATCATAGTGAGGGGACAACTGAACTATGTAATCATGTTGATAGTCCAGTTATTGACTCCGAATCCAGCAAAAGTTTGGCCATGTCCAACAACTCTTGTGTAAACAGTTGACGTCACACCAAGGAGAGATTTGTAATGAATGTGACATTTTAGAGCAAAGAGTCAAGTACATGCAGACACCAGGCCAAGATGCGTTGAAAAGGTTTGTTCTGGACATGACCTGAGTTCACTGTATTTCAGTGGCCTCCACAGTCACCAAATCTCAATCCAATGGAGCCCCTTTGGAGTGTGATGGAACAAGAGAATTCCCCAATCAATGTTCAGCCGACAAATCTGTGGCAATTGTGATGCTATCATGGCGACATGGACCAAAATTTTTAAAGGGTTTCCAACAACTTGTTGGATCTGTAACATGAAGAATTAGGCATTTCCAAGGCTAAAGGGGGTCTTATCAATCAATTTAATTGCAGCTCAAAGTGCTTTACATTGAGACAAAAAATGGTTGACAAAGGATATATATATCTATATATATATATGCATAGATAGATAGATAGATAGACAGATAGATAGACAGATATAGATATTTATATATAATGATAATAATCATTTTCTTACAACCACTCAGGAAATAAAAGCTTAGCAGAGGTCCATCTACTTGGTAGCATCCCACTGTAATTGTAATGATAGTAGGTAGGATGTCAAGGATTTTGAGACTAATGCACACCAGAAAAGCTAAAATAAAAGAAATGATAAAATCAAGATTACTGATAAAATATAAAAAAAGAAACAAGAGAAAGTACAAAGTAATAAAACCAAGAATCATCAGACAGAAACACAGAAAACTCTAAAACATGTTAAAAGATTTTAATGTAATCCAAAATGATTACGTGTACAAAGATAAAAACTATATCAGCATGATAAGATATTCAAGCAAATACTAAAATTATAAGAAAATATCACATATTAAAATTTAACAATCCAGGACTAGCATAGTGTACCTAAAGAAGAGACTATAAAGTTCATTTGTCTCTATCATATTCTCCTATCAAAAAAGCCATGCACAACAGAAGAAAAGTTATTAAGAAAGTATGCCCTCCATTAATGAAACACACAGGTGGTTGTGTGAGTCATGTAAGGAGTGTGAGTGAAACTCATGAAAGAGGACAGGAAGGCAGTAGTAACATTTACACAAACTGAAACCACTTCATCCAGCATGTCTTTCTCCTTAGTATCATTCATGCATGATGCTCATACACAAAAAAAAAACTCACACGTGCAAAAACTTCATTTTCTATGCAAAACTGAATGACACCGACTGTCTTGTTATGTAATGGAAATTTTGTCCCTCACAGAGCTGCTGCTTATGTGTATGTTTGTGTGTATGTTTGGGAGGGGGTGTGTATACAATAGGTGTATGGTGCTTTTCAGGATTCCCTCAGGGGTCTTTTTACTGTGTATGGTGGTGTGTTTGCGGTTTACAGAAAGTGAAGTGGGTTTATTTCAAACTTTCCACACAGAGAAGACAGGGCTTGCATGAGTTTAGGGAGGTGACCAGTTAGAGGGTGTCACCCCTCATGTTGTATGCTTGACAGATTTGTACTTTCATCACAGGCGTGAGAAAGTTCAGAAAATGCAAAGTACTTTGGTAACTGGGCTTTCAAACCATGTTGTCATGATCAGTGAGGCTTGAGAAAGGGAAGTGTACCTTTAACATTTGCATAATTTTACAGAGAGTTCAAATGTGGACATAAACTACAACAAACCTCCTTACGGTCCCATTTAAAGAGCCCATGTTCTGCCTCATCTTGGACTCATATTCAGTTATGATGACTGTTCGAACATTTAATGTTCAGATACCCCTGATCCAGCTCTGCTCTCAGAGTGGCGAGGATGCTCTATGGGAGTTCCTGCTACTATAAGTCCCCCCTCCCCAGAGTCCAGTTTGATTTGATTGGTATACCTGTAGTAGTTGCTCAACACATGTAGCATCATAGGACCACCTGTGGGCAGTTCAATGATGCGTTGCTATGACATGCAAAAAGCTAACTACAACCAAGCACTGGGAAAGCGCAAACCTCTGCCAAGGTAGCTCACATATTGCTGTTACATCTATATGCATTAGTTCCATGATAAAGTTACCATCATAATATGATTCATTGACCCTGAACACCCACACCTAGCACTCAGAATCATGTTGATATCATTATTAGTTAGACAGTTATTGAGCAAAAACGATCGTTCACTAATGGCGTTATCTGGATCACCACAAACATCTAATTATTTCTAAGCTGGGCTATTACCAACATCTCCTGCAAATTTCAGCAAAATCTGTCTAGTAGGTTTTGCATAATCTTGCTAACAAACAAACAAACAAACAGACAAACTAACAAACATGTCAGCAAAAGCATAACCTCCTTGGCGGAGATAAAAATCAATCCTCAATGAAACAAAGGCATGAAAAATCATTTCTAGCTCAGCTCCGGACACAACAGGCCTGAGATTAGAAACATTTTTTAGATGATAAAAACAGGATTTAGCTAAACTGTTCACACATTGTCCAGGCAATAACCTGACCCATTTCAACACCAGGGCAGGGCAGGGCAGGACAGCATGATTGGTGCTTTTTTTTTGTTTATTTGTTTTTATTCATTATCAAAGCAAAAGCTTCATGTTCCAGTGCCAAAAATAATGACCTGCAAATTTTGGAGTTTGCTGAGGGCTGATTGAATATGAACCCCAGGCCACATTTGGCCCCCGGGCAATAGTTTGGACTCCCCTGATGTAGGCTGATGAAGAGCCAGGACATCAACAGAGTCATTGATTGGAAACCTGCATTCTCCAGTGCTACAACAATTTATTCCTATGACACCCTCAGAAGGCTCCATGGTGAGTGCCATCACCGTAGGGCCACTATCCTCCCTGCTAACACATGGATCTTTGCTTTAGCTGGCCTGTAATATGGCAAAAGAAACATTTAACTGGACACAAATCAAGTCATAATTGGACTGGTTCATGCAATCTCTATGCAGATGACACTTGATTCTTTGTTTTAATAAAAATGAACAAAAGTTCATTCATACAAATCAAACTGTCAAGTCAAAAGCACATTTGAAACAATCCACATCATCTTAAATGCTGTACTACCAAAACATTTTGAAAAAAAAAACCCAGTTATTTAGCTAAATCAACTTTTAACATCTGCAAACATTGCAACATTAAAACTTAAATGAACATGTCATCTCTCCTTCGTTTGCAGCTCTGCAGAAATAGGCACTCCTGCCACTTACAGATCACTGTGGCTGGAGCTGAGCTTCTTTCAGTCTGTCAGTTTAAGTATTTACCTTTGCTGAAGTGACAGATACTTGAATTGAATAAGCATGAGTCACGCGGTCACAGCACTTTGGGTTAGCTTCCTCTTGTACTCTGGCTGGCACAGAGGTGGAAAATAGTTGATGACAAATCAAATCATTAAACAAAACAGAACATTGTGTCTCTTGTTCTACTAAACTATTTTTTTGTCATTTGACTCTCGAGTGAATTGGGGTTAGAATATGTGTGACGACAATAATAGTCATGGTTCTAAAGGACAGCAAGGCAAATGGGTTACTTGTTTGCCTTTTTGGGTTCATTTGGTAGAAAGTTTTCTCCAGTTGAATCCTAAAGTGGGATCACCACCTGGCAATTGACCTTCAGGCAATTAACCTGCTGGTCTCTCTCCAATTTGAAACAACTGACAATAACTCACTTTTTGGCTAACTTTTATTCATGTTTGATGAATCTGATTCTTTTTATGGTAGTTTTGCTGCAACTCTGTGGGCTGGACTTGGTGTTTATCCTTTTATTGGCAAAGTTATTTATTTTATTATTGTTTAGAGCCCACTTACCATACTTTCAGTTTCTGAGAGTTCTCATATAGGCTACTAATATTTCAAAAAACATGCAAAGATCAGCCCTAAGATTTTAAGATAGTTAATAGAGTGCATTTAAATCAATAAAAATATCATATGTAGAAGGTTTTTTGTTGATTTGTGCTCCCAGAGGCTTTAAAGTGTTCTTTAGAATTACAGGATGAAGAGCATTTTTGAGGTATCGCTTTCACGAGCAGGGGATGAACTTGAGACACAATTAAGTCACAGTGGACATTGTTCAAAGTTTGGTTTAAAGCATGCTTGAGATGGCAAATCAACAAGCATAGGGTCAACATGCTAAGGCCCAAGGTCTTTTTCATTCTGCCTCAAGCAACTCCAAGGGTAAAATTACATGTAGGCCACATTAATACATGAATCTTTTGATTGGTGGATAAAGAAAACTAGTCACTGCAGCAAGTTGCACATTTCCTGTACTATCTGCTCAATATTATAAAGGTTGGATTTACAAAGCGTTGTGTTCATCCTAAAGCACCAACAGTCCAACAAAGTTGTCAGTTTTGTGAATGTCATGATCAGCACTGGGCATCGTTTAACCTCACTGCAGGCACATCTATGGGTAACCAGAGCAGACCAGGCCCCCTGAAATCTGATAGACCAAACTCCGAGAACATCAGCATTGTGCATGAAATTAAACCAAAGTACTGCACCTCCCTAACTGTCTGCTTAAGAAGTGTCAACTCTGCTGCTGCAGCAGGTAGCACGCACACTCGTAACAGTGGCTGCTGAATGGGATATTTGACTTAACCCAAACTTTGGAGTAAGTCCAAGTGGCGGAAATATTAATCCGTTTTGGAAAGCCATTCTACGGAGCCCCGGAGGTATCAGGGTGCAGAATATTTTATTAAGGCGAGGGAACGCCTTCTATAGTGTGGGCACGCCTTATTTATCCCGTTCCCTCACTATAGTGAGGGAACGGGATAAATAAGGCGTTCCCTCGCTATAATAAAGTGAGGTAACGGGATAAATAAGGCGTTCCCTCAATGTAATAAAGCGAGGGAACGGGATAAATAAAGTGTTACCTCGCTATATTGTAGTGAGGTAACGGGATAAATAAGGCGTTCCCTCGCTATAATAAAGTGAGGTAACGGGATAAATAAGGCGTTCCCTCAATGTAATAAAGCGAGGGAACGGGATAAATAAAGTGTTACCTCGCTATATTATAGTGAGGTAACGGGATAAATAAGGCGTTCCCTCGCTTTATTATAGCGAGGGAACACTATGCTGTTCACGCAACCGAGCGGCACTGTTTCCAGTCTGCAAGCGAGGGAACGCCTTATTTATCCCGTTCCCTCACTATATTATAGTAAGGTAACGCTTTTATAACGCGTGCCCACACTATAGAAGGCGTTCCCTCGCCTTAATAAAATATTCTGCACCCTGACACCTCTGGGGCTCCGTACCATTTTGACAAAAACTATCTGGTTGATGTAAAAAAAAAAATGTTAATTTGATATTTTCAAATGTTACATAAAAAAAAAAAAAAAACTCAGCTTCTTGTGTGGAGGTGCTATTTGTTTTTACATCAATATTCAATAAAGAGATCATATTTTGCTTTAAATTCTGTTAAATGTTTATTAGTGATGACTAATTTGATCACTAATTTGTGTCAATATGTCCTCAAATACTGTGTATATTGGTATATATAGTCTATAACATCCAACAGTTCATTCTTGAGACCTAAACTGTGCCAATAATAATGATAGGCAGATTTTTATCCTTGAAAAATACATTCTGTTTTACTCTCAGAAAACTATGGAGTTGTAATTAGGAACCTTTAAATAGGTCACATTTTGCCCTAAATCAGGTTAAGATGTTCATTTTTGATGACTGCAAGGCTATGTCCATGTCCTATGTCGCTAATGCTTTTTCAATTTTTCACATACAGAGTGCCCCTGATAGACCTGTATTCTCAGTCTGTCTGAGATGCTCTGTGCATGATCCTGCCTCTTTAAGGCTCCTTTCCTCACATGGGCCCAATCTGCTGATTGGTTGACAGGTCATCTCTTTGGTAACTGGTCAGTTCAGCACTGCTTTACACCATACTCTCAACAACCCTATATTGATTCTACTATCTCTGCTCTGCACTGGGCATACGTCACAGTGGTAGGTTTAACTGGGGGGATACAAGATATTGGCGCCATGAATATGGGGAAAGGGAGAAGTCTTGGTGCTGCTGCCTTTTTCTCTGGCCTTTCCCTTTTTGTGCTCCATCACTTCTATGAGCAAGAGGGAGGAGACACGATAAAGACACTAAAATGCAAATGAAACTCAAAAAAAGCACACTATTGGCACTTTGATGCTTAAAATCAGACTAAAATATTTGAATCTTCCTCATGCAAATTTTACGCAGTTCCTACCCGTTATACTGGTAATATATTATTTACTTTGCCGCCAACCAGACCACAGAAAAGCTTGGTAGTGGAGTAGGATTGACAGGGAGCATTGATATTAATACCAGCAAATATAAACAATCCCCATCATAAGCACCCTTTAACTTTTATCTCCTGATCCTTCATAGAAGGAAAACTAGATCTTTTCCCCAGAACTGATTGATGATCTATGACTTCTCTGTCAGTCTTTTTCCATCCTTAAAACGGTAACTTTCCATCCTGCGTTTGGTTTATTTTTATTTATTGAAGAACTGCACAAACTGCATTCAGCAGCTTTTTTCTCTAGTGACAGTATGAATACCAGGCTCTGTTCTGTGGTGACAAAGGAGTGAAATGAGTCATATTAGTTGTGGCAAGTGCTGGTTGTGGTTTAATTGTCAAATAGTGGTGTCTTTGTTACAAGATGAACAAATGTTAACTAAATGCTCAGCAAGGAGTGTGGAGTTATTTTTGGCAGCACCAACCCAATTGATCATGATCACTTTTTCACTTGTGTCCACACCCTGGTACCTGACCCTTTATCGCACATGAGTAGTTTTCCAATAGGACTTAAGATAGGTAGGAAGAGCAAACAAGGGCTGTAACATTTCCTGCACCGTTTTCAGAAACTTTTTTGTTGCAATCTGACCCTGCAAAGCTTTTCATTTATAGCTTCAGTAATATTTCACCACCATTGTGTTTGTAAGGACATTGAGTAACCCATTGCTTCATTCTCAACTTTGCATTGTAAACTAATTTAACAGTGTTACAAAAACAAACTTTTGTAAGTTTCAAAACTATTTTTATGTCTAGATTAGTTCCTTCCCTCTGTTAATGGAAGAGGTTATTGAGGGTGAGCAGGGGTAAGGTTAGCTTCAGTTTTAGCACTAGTGAAAATGTTAATCAGCGACATTGAAGGATCATTCAGGATTTTTAAAGTGGGGTCGATTGGGGTGCATGTCAATAACTTAAACATCAGCCACAGTGATGGAAATAAGCTCTGCCTCTGTACAGAATTGGCACAGAAGCTGGGGCTTTATTTTGCAGCAGATGGGGCCAACAGTTCTGGATGAAGTAAATCATTTTAGGCGAGGCAAAGCAACAAAAACAGTCTAGGGATTGCACGCTGTATTAAACAGATTTGCTAGCAAGCTGCTTTGTTTTGGTGCTACCTTGGCACAGCTTCTGTTAGAAGTGTACTGATGAACATACAATCAAACTATTACTTTGCTAGGTACAGTAATATCACTGTATGTCAAATCAAGATTATTTAAATTTACAAATGTTTAAAGATTATCATGGTGACCAAACACATTTAGTTTAAGTAGGAAAAAATGTTAAATACAAATTGATTGGATTAATTTTCTATTTCTTTGAAAATTATTTAAGGGAAATTATTTAATTTGATAAAAATTAATTAAGATAAATGTAAGCTATTAAATTGAAAAGAATGGAAATTTGTAATTAGTCATTTCTAAAGTTTAATTTACCAAGTGTGCATATTCAGTTGAATACAATCAAAGAAAACCTTGGAATATTTGATTTGAAAGTAGTGATTAAAATGTTAATCAATCAATCAATAAAATAGAAATATTTAGAACTGTATTGCTGCTAAAATAATATGAATTAAAGTTAGATTTTTAAAACATTTCTGTCTGAAGTTTGGATAATGTTAAAAGTTCGGTTAACTCTAATTAAATTAAAATAGAAAAACACATTTCTTTGTAAAATGATTGAATGTGTTAATCAAAATTAAATTATGGCAGAAAATTGCCGATTACATTTTATTGCCCTAAAAGGATTGTGTATATATAAAGTATATATATTAGAAATAGTAATTTTGATTGTTTAAGAATTGAAAATAAGTAAATAGGTTGTCAAATAATTGCAAAAAATAGTAAAGAGATGAATAAAGAAGCCTTTAAAAACTGGTGAGTGGTTGCATGAATATTTTCCATCACATTCACACATTTTAAACTAGCCAGTTACTTCTCACTGAACCTACAAGGTTCGTACTACTCCCTCTTTGTCCTTAAAAAGACGCTGAAAAGTCATTTTCTGACAGGTCACAGTCGTTTCAGCTTGAAGCTTTGAAAGATGGATTTGCTGAATGACAGAATCTGGCAAATACAGCTGCTTTAAATTGATAGATCAAGGCAACTTTGACAAAACAGGGTCCAGTCTGGTACTAACAAAGTGTTTCTAATGAAGAAACCAGAGAGTGTTTGTCACTCACTTTTCCTTGTCTGGTGTGCACAGTTTCTCATGAACATTTTGATACCTAACACTAAAACCAGCCAGCCCTCCTCTCTAAAATGTAGCTCTTAACTTCTCTTGGATCCATTTGAACCTGTAGAAACATCTTTTATGCACAGCTTCAGAAAACAACAGCAGAATTTCCCCCGATTGTCAGCAACATCCTCCTTTCATCAGACGACTGTTAAACACAAACTATAACATGTTTTCAGGGTTAACTGTTGGGACATTAGTGTTTCATAAGAGTGGAAATCATATTTCATCAGATTATGTAAACCTGGCTGATTGACAGGAAGTATGCCTTGTGAGATATAAATGCTTATAGCAGCAATAATAAACCAAAGGAAACAGAAGACCAAAGAGAAGTGCGGCTTTCACTTTTGTTTAATTTTTTTTTAATATACTGCTGAGCTCTAACGTCAAAAACATGTGATGATTATCTGATGAAAAACAAATACGGGTTCATATCCAGCTTTAGGCTTTAGGAAGAATTATTGCCCACTACATACACTACATTCTGTATTTTATATTATGTAGTTTTAAGCTTGTATGATGCATGTTTCTGTACTTGCGTGTGTAGGCAGTGCGACTAAATATCTTATATTACTTATCTTAGTTATATGTACTTACTGTCTTACTATCTTCGCTCAGATCACGTGCATCTTGAGTTGGCAGCAGGATTGTTTGTGTCTGTGGCAGGTGACTTGAAACAGGCCATTGTCATATCATGATGAGGAAGTGAGCTTTTCAAAAGCAAAACGATACATAGAAAACAAAAACATCTTTTGAAAAATGTCTCAAAGGGAGATTCAGGGGACTTCCTTTAAGTGTGGCTCAAATTCCAACACTAACTAAAGGAGAAGTTGATTAGGTTTTAGAGCTACAAAGTCAAATGCAAAGGCAGTATCATCTTGTATTTATTCCCTGCATGAGACCATAATATTTAAAGATGGCTTTGGAATTTCTTCAGACTTTGAATAAATCCCAAATCTGGCCAAAGGATGGGCTGAGTAGATTTCGGAAGCCAAAGATCAAAGTCAGTGAGCTTCAGGTTCTCCCCTTGGTTGTACGAATGAGATTTCAAGTAGAAATTGAGGGATTACTTTTAATTTGGTCAAGAAAAGACTTTAGAGCAGCTATTTGTATTAAGCTTTTTGCAGTCATTTACATTAAGCTTTATTAGCAGATATTTAAATCTGGTGATATGGCTCTGATGAGGACTCTTCCCGCCCTTCCACATGCCTAGGTGGAGGCCCTAGGCAGGAACAGCACACATTTCTGCCTTCCTTGAGCCCACAAGAAAGCATGAGGCAGAAAGAGAAGCATCAATGTCACACTGACCATGATTAACTTAGAAAATGTTGTCAAGGAGGAGCTGGGGTGGTGGAGGGTTGCAAACTAGCTTGTAGCAGGAGCAGTGAAGAGTAGGCAGGCTAGAGCAGCTATAATAAGGTGGTCTGAGTGCATTTAGCCAATGTCAGCATAGCAACAATCAGCGGACTCTCAGCAGTAATGGGCTAGCTTTGGATCCGCTGTTTAACCATGGAGTGCTGGCATATAGCAACTTTGTCTCTGTGTCCTGCTGGAACTAATGCTATGCTCAGTTTTGCACATTTTGCCACATTAGGGCTGTAAACATCAGTCGGGCCAGAAGGTCCATCAGGCCACCCAATTATTTTTAAATGCAAAGTATGTAAGGAGGAAAACATATTTTGTGGTTCTGGTATTTTTTTTTTAAATTAAATTGAATCCTCACAGCTGTCTGTGTTGCCCTCCAGCCTGTGGTAGTGATTTGTGTTTGCCTCCAGTTTTGCTATATTTGTCCAGAGCTATCATTATAATGCCACTCATGACATGTGTTGTCAGGGAGTCTATTTAAGGATCAGACAAACACGGTGTGCATAGTGTAACTAACTATAGGGCAGGATCAGAGGGAGCCATGATTTTGTTTCAAAATCCCAATAAAGAGACATTCATGAGGACTCACTCCATTTTCATTAGCTGCTCAACAAGGACTTTTAAGAATACAGTCAGCTGAAAGTCACCAATTCACCAATCCTAACATATCGATCTGTGTGGGAATATTAGAATCCATTTATTCCTTCAAATGAAACCCTTGCTCTCAGTTATTAAAAAAGGAGTGCTTAGATTAGTCATTTTTTGTACTCTATGCGGCCCAGTACTGGTCCACAGCACTGTAGTTGGGGACCTCTGATTTAGAGGGCAAAGTTAAAGCGTTTGTGTTGATCTTGTTGAGGTTTCATGAGGATTTGAAGCCATAGTAACAAGCCTCCCCTCTGACCCTGTGTGCTCAGGCTTCAATCCCTCAAGAAGAGCTCTTCTTTCCTGCCCAGCTGAGGTAGATACCCCATCAGTATGAGGAACAAGTGCAAAGGAGACTAGCTTAAGTGAGGAAGTCAGGACTCTCTAAAGTCCCTTTGCAGCAAATTTCCTCTGACATCAAGTTCTGTTGTTCCGTTTTTGTGTTTTGGAGCTCAGTTCCTAAAACTCTCCTTGAAACAACAAGAAATGTCTGAGTTCAGAGAACAAGTGCCTGGGAGGAAATGTCCAACAGTTCGATGAATTAAAAGGAAATCCTTGTTTAGATCTCTGTTTCTCATGTATGTGAAAAGGAAGTGTTTTTTCTCTGCTCTTTGTGATGCTCATTAACTGAATTTTCGTAATAAATGTCCACAGATGCTGTCTGGGAGACTACACAGGACTGGACTCAGTCAGACAATTAATTGACAGGACACTGGGGAGTCTTGTGCAGCAGCTGGATCCGCCTGATACAGAGTCTGTAATCAGGCAGATCCATCTTCCCAAGCTCCAAGCTACAATGACTGTGAACGGCCCAAAGCAGCATGGACCAATCAGTGTCCTTTAGAGCATGAAGCAGGAAGTGAATGCTTGTACAGCGATTAGCATTAATGCTAACAGCTTCAGTAGCAGTTTTATCAGATATGGACCGCATTTCTTTAAGTAATGAAAACAAATAACAGCTCTGCAAACTTCTCAATAGTCAGGATTTTTAGCTAGACTTCCAACATGTTTTGACAAGATTTTTTTTTTTTTTTTTATGAAGTGGCTCATGACCTGCACTGCTGTAGTGCCTGCCTACTACATTATCTGATTGGCCTGTAATGAATGTGATTGATGGACCAATAGTCCAATCACCTGCTGGATATGCTTCTGAAAGGCTCAGCCCATTCCCAAACACTTTCCATGGGCTCTTTACCAAACGGATTGGTGAAATATATTGAATGGTTCATCTGGTGTGCCAGGTTAGAGTTAATGAGTAAATCACGTTTTCACTTTTGCAGAGATGGACTTCTGGTTAATACTAACCTTGCTGTGACCTTTGACCTCCAAGGTGTACTGATTTCATCATCAATTTGGGGGCCGAGTTTAGGCATATTTGCAAGTTTTTCATCATATAGGGGTTTCATCCATATAGCTCTGGCATTTTGGGAGCCACAAAAACACACTGTTTTGAAATAGGAGTGAATAAATCTCAAAACGGCACCCTTGCATTTCTGTGTGTACAAATTTATGTTCATTTTTATTACTAAAAAATAAATTTATTTAAAAAAATCAAATTTCGTTTTATCCACACAAATAGATTGTTACCATGAAAGGAACAGGTCAATTTTGGTCAAGTGGAGGCTTTGTGCTCTTGACAAAAATTGCTATCAGTCTTCAACACCAGCACTGCACATATCATAATAATACTTCATTTTTGAAGTATTACGTGACAACATAAAAAAATGATTAACAGCAAAACAGTGAAAGTCTTAAGTGAGTCACCCTTCACAGACACAGGTAGAATTTCCATAATATTTCTATATGGCACCTTACAGAAATTACAAGTTTGTGTTTAAATTGCAACTTTATTGATGAGACATCCCCTCTTATCTCTTATGTCTCATTTTAAGTATGTTGCTTTTAATCACTTGTGATATTTAATAAAGATGTGATGCTTTCCCCACCTCATGATTTGATCTGATTTCTATTCTGAAGGTGCTGATTTAATTCAGAGTCAATTTTTCATTCAGAATGATTTAAGATTCTTAGTTAATGATCTGTTTGTTTCAAATTGAGCCTATAATAAGACTGGAAGAAAAAAAAAACTGCTTTTAAGAATTCAAAAAAGTAAAATAATTAGTTGGTACTGATTTTGCCTGGAGAACAATTAAAGTGTTTCTGATTCTGATTCTGAAGTCAAAATAGTAGTTTAACATAATTCAGCTTTTATATTTAGAAATGGGTTTCATAAGCTGTTCCTGAAACTTAAGTCTTCGTTTTCTTCAATGCTGTAGGATAGCAAGTCTTTAGAGATGAAACAGGCGATGGATTTAGTGCTGGATTAAGACTGGAAGTTGGGTAAAACTGTGCAGTGTACAATGTTCAGTAGTCAGTATTGTTACTACCCACTGTTCTGCTTTTTTTAACTTCAGTTGATGAGTACTTAAATTTTAATTTGCAGAGTCTACATACTGAATATGTGTGCTCTGCCTTCCCTGGTCATTGCAAAATCCAAACTTCTAACAAAGATTTGCTTTTAATAAAGAAGGGCAGGCTGGATTTTTCTTTACTTCTCCACAGATGCAGCGAGCTAACAGGCTAGTACCAGCCTCCAGTTTGCTACAACTGTGTTCTTTTAAAGCCTGTACAGAAGAACAACAAAGCAGCAAGTTTGCAGGGGCTTCAGATACGAGGACATGTGTCTTTTTGAATACTGATTGCGACTATGTCAGCAACACCTAACAGGAGTAAGCCTATTGCAGATGCTTCTTCGGGCTCTCTTGGGCCATTATTGGAGAACAATGATAATGTTGGTATCTGGGATAAGACGATGAAGGGACATTTGCACAAATTGGCACAGACTGGATTTAATACTACACTGCATTGGACCAGTAGATATATCCACAAGACGATCAGTGCCCCTAAAGGGAGCATTAAGCCTTAACTAAAGGGTATTTTCTGAGTTAAGCCAAGAACTTTTGGTGGTCAACCAAAAACAAACTGGAGCCACTTTAAGGGCATAAGCCATATTATATTTTCTTTCTTTGTACAAACCCTTTTTTTGGCATTGTCATTGCTAGTGTATGGTGGCATCATCATGTAATTTTGAAGTGTTTATCCATCTTTCTAAATTTTTGTTCTTTTCTTGGAGCACGTTATCCAACAAAACTGTAAGAACTGTGAAATTAAAGCAGAAATATCTCAAACCGCCCTTATACAACCAGTTGTCTAATTTAGGCAGTTGTTCCCCTCTTTTCTCAGCACTGACACATGCCTTTCACCCATTGTCCAGATTCTGGTGAACCGCTGTTGTCAACAGTCTGGCAGGGTGGGGGGGATCAGTGTTGTAAGCATTTCAGGAGAAGTCTGCGTGTGGAAGTGAAACAGCTTCAGCAGACGAGCAACACAATGTCGGGCAGAGTCATGGAGAAGTCAGACTGACAGCTTCCTATTATATCGTCCAGTGTCCACCGAGAGAAGTCCATGTCTCGTGTGTCATACTTCAACTCCTGATCCATTTAACAGCTCTGGTGTCAGTAGAAAATTCAACGGTCACATTTTCTCCTTCAATAAATGACACAAGCCCTCCTTCTTTTAAAGCAGAAATGGCTCCATGAATATCTAACCCTCAGGGACCCCTCTGTCATTTTTGTGCATTTTTGTCATTTTTTCTTTTAATTTGGTGATTTGGAGTTACAGTTTCTGGTTTGAATTTCAGCAATATTTTTATCACATTATTTTAATCTAATGTCAGTCACTCTTAAAGGTCTATTATACACTATTGACACTTTTTGCACCCTCTGGGAACCCTCAAGCCAAAAATCTACAAGCAAAAAAACAGCTATAAAATCAACACATGTCAACATTTCTTTATTAAATGAAAAACAAACACCACAAACATCTCTATAGAAAGGATATTTTTGTTCCACTTCAGACATGTTTTGATGAGTTTGTTTTACGTCGTGTCTCATATTTTGTCCTTTACACCACGGCAGCAGCACCCGCCTACGACTTTATCTAATTGGCCCAAAATTATTTACAGAACAATCATCTAATCACCTGTAGGATATTCTTTTAAAAGGTTCTGCCCATTCCCAAACACTTTCTATGGGCTCACCCCCAGATGGACTAGTGAAATATATCATGGTCCATTTGGTGTGTCTGATTAGATTTCTTTTTCCAGCATAATAAAGATATTGCCTGGATGTGTGGACACTATCCTTCTTTTCTGCCTTACAGGTGGAAATATTCCAAATTCTTGTAAAGTGGAATACATGGAAAACTCAAGACAAATTCTACCCTTGAAGCTTAAGTTTTTCTCACTTTGAATTCCTTAGTTATGCATGATAATCATATCAATTGCAGATCAGGATTGTTTGTCATATCAATGGCAGAGTTCAACAAATAAAATAACAAATGCTTTGTCTTATATTCCTTTCAAGGCATCCCTCTTTCTTAAATGTTTGCCCCACTAAACCCTTTGCTTAACCCTCATTCAATGCAATGTATTTTTTCATGCAAGGCTGTCTGTACATGTGATAAGAGCAGTCATATAACTCCATCTAGTGGTCACATGTGCTCACTGATTCATAAAGATAAAGCATGTGGAGTGGGGGAAGAGTAAGTGTGTACTTCAGCCTCATAGTGAGAATTAAAGAGATCACCAGCTCAGCACAGCCCCCTAAAGGCAACGATGTTCCTTTACTCTGTGAGTCTTCAGTTAATGTTATTGTATTTTTGACTGAAGAGTTTCAGTTTTGTTGACAGCATGCATCTGATAAAGCTCAAGCCTCACAAACACAAGCTTGAACAAAATTAAAGATATGATTTAGTTTCCTCAATTCCCAGTTTCTTAAAGGAGAACTGGACATCCTCAACCTGAAGCAGATCTTGACATTTTAGGATATGCGAATCTGGATTAACAAAGATTTAAAGATATAAATGTAAAGAAAAATAGAATTGTTCTTTTAAAGCATTAAAAAATAACAAGTTTACATATCATACAAGACCTAAAGACCAATTTAAAAATTGCAAGAACTTACTTTTGGACTGTTGGATCCTAAGGAGGCTCTATGTAGAGCTTTAAAATGCAAAAGAAGAAATGGTTGTGAGAGACAAAAGATTTTGAGGAAGCAGTTTATTGAAAACAAACTCAAATATGCGCTTGTCAGCCAATCAAAAGTTTAAGACCACAACCAAAATCTGTGCAAAAAAAAAATCTGTGGATTACATGTCATTTTCTGTCAGGTATTCACCCTGTCATGACCTCCTGATGGCAAAGGCAAAAATGCTTTCTGTCTTCGAACGTGGTGGAATTGCTGAGCTGCTTAAGGCCTCTCAAGGCCTCTCACAATGCACTGCTGAGGTTGGATGCAGTTAAACAGTCATTTTAAACTTCTTAAAAGATCCTGAGGGTTATGGAACAAAAAGTCAAGTGCTAGACCCCTACAAAAATTCACCAGAGCTGAGCTGGAGGCCGTTTCTGGTGCTGTTGCAACCAGAGCAATGCGTCAGTACATGGACCTGCCTAACGGAGTCCAAGCTCCCTTAGCCTTCTCTGTTCCAGAGGATGCCCACAATGCATTGGGAGGCTATTTAACCCACAGGTGGGGCAGTAGCTGGCAGATACCAGGGCGTATCCACACGCCGGAGGGCCTGCACATCACGCTTCTTGGGCTCACTGCTGCTCTGAGATCCCCTACAGTTTAGCCTGGTACTGCAAGGTGCCCAGTTACCTCAAAGAGGCACTGCAGGAGTCTTGGTGAGGGAGAGGCTGTGTCCACTCTGCTCCTCTAATCACCCCAACCAATGAGGGCAAGCTGGTGCAGTGGCTGAAAGCAGCAAGTAACAAGCACTAGCAGGAGCAGCATGCAACATGCATTGACTACAGGCACTACTACTGCTACCACTACTACACTTCTACTACCATACTACTTTGCTGAGTCTTTGCCACAAAGAATTGAGGCAGATCTGAAGGCAAAGGGGGTCCAACTCGGTAATAGGTGTACCAAATAAAGTGGTAGTAAGTACAGTAACTATTATTCTTTATATAGAGAGCCACACTTGTCGTTTAGATGTATGTATAAGAGCTCAAAGCTGTGAAAGCTGCATTTTCTCAGTGCTTTGAGTACCATCATAGTCTTTGAGTTTCTTTTGTTACGCTCCTTGTCTCCCCACCTCCATGGTTTTACTCACTTAGACAAACTCAGATGTCTGGAAAAAGCTCTATGGTGTACATTGTTTTGGACATAAGAATCAGCTAAACGACATAGTAATACTAGAAATAAAGCTTTGCAACAGCAATTTAGATTCCACCTGTGGGTGACAGAGAGCAGACATTACCTCAGTGATAGTTAGCGAGCTGATGCTTGCTAATCAGTGTCCACAGCCTCCATTAGGTCTCTGCAGCTTTTAGTAAATGAGAATTCAGACACAACTCAGTCTTATAAAGGGTTGAAGACATTTTACAAACAAGTAGTGTAATTATAGTAGCATCTAATTATTCTCACTATTGACTGGTCTCTGTTTAGTCTGTACATTCTCAGTAAATAATGAAAAACACAATCTCCCAGAGCCTGAGGTGACAAGTGAAATTACTTCTATTGTTCCAGTAATGGTCTATAAAACAAACCTTTTCAATTCAGTCTGATATGGAACAGATAAAAGCAGAAAGTACTCACACAGGAGAGGCAGAGAGCAGGAAATGTTTGGTATTAAAGCTTGATTAATGGCTACAACAATTAACTGATTTAATTATTTCTGATTACTGGAAACCAGATCTTCTTTGTGGAGTTTTGTGCAAATCAACAAACACATTTTCATTTGTTGCTTTGATCATTTCTCATAAAACAGTCTGAAGGTGTAATGAGTGTTAATGTTTGTCCTTTCTGTGAAAAACTTGCAAATGGTGTTTCAATTTTGGGTAGCTCACCACTAAGTCTGAAAAGAGGGCTGTGTCAACAGTGCTTTAGCCTTGAAACTATCAAATGGTAAAGAGACTGCACTGGTGTTTGTTTTTTTGGGTAACTGGTGGCAGAAAATTACCTTGCAGTAGCTCATGGTCAGTTAGTTCTTCAAACCAGTGGAGATACCGAACAGGCTTATATAAAGCTCTATAAAGTCTGTGATCATGGAATCGCAGACGGAATCACGGAATTGGACATTAAACACAATATAAACACGGAATATCACAGAAATGGCCGACATTTTACCCAAAAGCTTTTTTTTTCGGACTAAAAAGGAACATATCTCCCAGGAAAATGCTCCCAGGGGGTCACTAATGATGGGGACAATGCTTGCTTCACTTCCTCTCCCCCTCCTCTTCCCCTTATTAACAACGCATGGGTAATGGGTTTTTCATCAATAGCTGTGAGGACTTAAAACAAAGAAATCCCTTGTAATCACAACACATTCTATTTTCACAATATTTGTTGACATTCTGGGGGTCAAATGGGAAGCTGTGGAGGGCCTGATGTGGGCCCGGGCCGCCAGTTGGTGATCACTGCCATACAGAAACAAGAATAATTGAATTAACTACCCTTTTATGCAATACTGAGACCAAAGAGTGTTTTATTTTGGAAGGATGGCCGGATTCTTGCATATCTGTCAGTGTAGCTTGATGCATGGACTTTACTTTTAGGCTCTCTGTCACCAGTTTACTTAGTTATCATGTCAACTGGTGACGTTTTGCAACTTTGTTACCTCTGCCAAGGAGGTTATGTTTTTGCCAGCATATGTTTGTTTGTTAGCAAGATTACGCAAAATCTACTAGACAGATTTTGCTGAAATTTTCAGGAGATGTTGGGAATGGCCTAATTTAGATATGATTTGATTTTGGTGGTGATACGTATATTTGTCTGGATGCACAAAAAATCCAGAAATTTCAAAAAATCCCATAAGATAACAATGAGCAGAATTTTAAAAAAATCATATCTCTGCCATTTTTTAACAGATTCGCTTCCAGTTTTACAGGATAATATGGGGTCCATGTCTCGATCATCAAGGTAAATTTCATCTGGATCTGATCCAGACTGACATCACAAAAATAAAAACATTGAACTTTATGATGGGAAATCCCATTTACGACATTCAATAATTCATATAAAATCAAAATATTAAGTGATGTTCCTAAAACTTGTTGTGTTCATAAAGGATAACAACCTCCATGTATGTGCTGAGTTTGGTCCAGATCCTTGCTCTGTTCTCTGTCTGGTGATCCAGAATTGTATCTTACAGGAGCTGCTTTGGGGAGGTCTGCACTCTCTGAGTGCTTTTCTAGTTTCTAAATATTAATGCTGTCACTGTTAATCAGCTGCTAAAAATGGAGCTAGTCCCCAGGAATGTCTCTTTATTGGGGTGTAGAGACAAGCCCAGGGGAACTCTCTGATCAAGTGTTGGTGAAATATATTATGCACAACATGTGTGGTTGTTGTCTACATTGCCCCCTTCCTTTACGAGGGCCAGTCTGAGACGATGTATTACAATAAAATACGAAAAAGGTCTGGGACTACTGGCTTAGATGATGGCAGCATTGTATAACATAGACGGTAGAAACATCTCACACTGCTGCAAAGTTTCTTTTTGTCTCCAACAAATACACTCACATACTGAAGGGAAGCTGGAAGAGAATCGCTGCCGGCTCATCAGATTAAAGATAGTAGAGGGACAGGCACACTCTTTCATCACTCCTATAAGTATTAAAGCGCTGGAAGTCTCCCAAGGGAGGAGCTAATCTCTGGGAGTTTCTGCGTCAATCCGCCGTAAAGTTTCCTCGTCCTCGGTCGGGAGGAGAGAACTGTTAGTGTCTGTCAGTGGAGACTCAGTTGCCTTATCTCACTCCCACTGTGGACCCTGCCACTTGCATCTCTGCGAAACCCAAAGCTCTGGGGTATTATCTCGGCCTCTGCTGCTCACATTACGGTGACCTGCTGGGGTTCTGCTGCCCCCCTGAGCCCACCAACCCATCCCGCTCCCTTCAAACACTCCCTATTCCTCTTCCTGCTTCTTCTAATCCCCTCACCTGCTTTACTCTTCATCCTGTTCCTCCTCAATTTTTCCTTTTTTTTTCTCATTACCGCCCCTTTCTCCCCTTCTTCTCTGCACTAACACTCTCACCTTTCTTGTTTTTATTTGCCCTTACCTCCCATTCTCAATCCCCCTCCATCCAGCCTCTGAACTCTTCTGTTCTAATTACACATTCCTGATTTTCCTTTCCTTCTCTTGTTCCACTTTTTGACCTCAGCCGAACTCCTTTCCTATATCCTCCCCATCTCTCCTGAGCATTAAGCCCATGCTGGGTTCCAGCAGGGCTGAAAAATACAATCAGATAATGCTGGACCTCCAATCAGGCTGGCAGAAGGTAGTTTCAGCAGAATTGCTTGCTCTACACTCTGCAGACGCACACACAGGTCCGAGAAATGTCTTATGATTGGAGGCAACAAAACATATCCTCTCTCAAACCCGCACACAAGGTCAAAGACATAACAGGAGGGCATGTGAGCTGAAGAAACAAGGTCAAGGAAGCCGTGACCCTCAGTGTTCTATCAAAGTAGCAGGAGAAACAGAAATGTATACCATGGTTTAGGGAGAGAGAAGAGGATAAACAATGTTTCATCTCCCATGAAAGAGCGACGAATAAATGCTGAAAGTTTTTGGCTCAAAGTGAGTTAAAAATCTAAATTCCCATGTCACTCTGCAACTTTTAGACAGGCTTCATCTAAATTTAACAACAGCCAACTTATTTTCTCCTGACGTGAGCTATCAAGTCAGATCTTTTGGCGTTCAGCCGCAATATGTTCACATATTTTAAATACAGTCCCTGTGGGATCATGTTTAAAGTCTTCTCTGCATACGCTCCATATAAGAGGTCCAAAGTACAGAATGCAAGATTGAGGGGTTTGAAATTTTACGAAATCTGCTTCTTATTCACTTTCTCTCAAGATTATAAGGGGAAAAAAGACATAGGTGAACCCCTGGAAAGAAGCAGCAAACTAAAACTTGGATGGGTAATAATGAGGTTACAATGGGATATTTTAGCTACTCGCAAATAAATAAATAAATAAATGTAAAGGTTATGATCAATTTTAAGGAAAAGACAATTTTAAGAGTATAAGGTTGTGAATTTATGAGAAACCAAACTCCTCTTTTTTACTTTCATCTCAACAGACAAACACTTGTTAAAATAAGTTGCCCTTTGTGCACTTTTCTGTCACTCAACAGTGCAATATGACTTTAGAGAGAGCCTGACATGGGGCCTGTTTTCCATTATGTTCATATACAGACACATACAAATACAGCGCTATTGTCCCCTGCTGAGTCCACATGCCCCCTCTCAGCCAGAAGTACTCTGAGAACACAAACCTCCACCAAAGCATTTTCAACATTGTCAAGCATCATCAAACATGGAAGAGCCATATCTCACACTATTAACAAACTCCTGGATCAACATCCAGATTCGGATCACCACCAACATTTGACCACTCTTGCCTCGTGCCATGACCAACTTTCTCTGAAAATGTCATTAAAATCCTTTCAGAACTTGAATTATTAGAGAAAATGTTGAAAAAAAAGAAGCCTTATCTCCCAATGTTATAAAATCCCTGACAGAAAAGTACAATTGCTCCTTTCTTGTGCCATGACCAACATTTCCTGAAATGCCATTCAAACACATCCCTGACTTGTTGTAACAATAGGACTTAGATACTTCTGTCCCTCTAAAATCAGAGTCTGTGGGTCAACTTTCTCCCCTCATTCCATCTCAGCAACATTCAGGTGGAGGCAAAGCTTCACAGGAATGCAAATATCATGGCATAAGACAGCCAAAGTGTGTGAGTCCAGTATTTTGCTGTGCTTGTTTTCAATTCAAAACATATGTGGTCCAGCGTTCTCAGCACTCTGGGCAGGAATAACTCCCTCAGCATCAGCTGTTTTTGTCACCTCGCCTGCAGAACTCTGGGTTGAAAACAGTTCAGGCTCTGAGAGAGAGCAACATTCATCAGTGTCACATCTCCATCTCTGACCACTTGATTCAAGAAGGGACTTCTGCTGTTCATGTGTAAACAACAATAGCGGAGGTGAAAACAAGATGCTTCTATAGACAAAGGAACTGGTCGTCAGCTTCTATCAGTGGTAGGACATGACTTTTTCTGTCTCTATGTCTCTTATTTTTGGGTGATATTTCAGTGAATTATAGAAAATACAGAGTGATTTTACACAAAAAGTCAAGTCTTTTGTTACCTGGCAACATATAGTGAAGCTGAGGCTGAGGGCGCCTCCATTGAAAAAAAAATATGCCTATGGCACAGACCCTTGGGCTTAAGTGTTTTACCTGTATAGCCCTGAAAAAGACATAAAAAGGCATATAAAATGTAAATCTAAGCGGCTCAGTTAAGAAAATGAAACATATGACACAGCCTGACAAGTACTTGACAAGTACAAAGTTCAACAGGGAGTTTATCTCAGGTCTTACTTCTGGTCATAACATCTGTGACAGGAAAAGTGAGCAGTCAGGTCACAAAGACATATGTGAGATAATCCTGATTTTTTTTTTAAAAAATAAAACACCTTACAGACTTCATTGGCTCCAAATTAAACCAACTTTTTTTTTTTTTTTTTTTAAACTCTGTTTGGCCCTGTACCAGTGAGCAGTATTGTAAACCCTGAGGCTAAATTGACTTAAGCCCAGAAGAGCCAGCATAATATTGACATTCTTAATGCTAAAAAACACCAGAGTATGAATGTAATATGATTTAAACTGGTCATGTCCTTGTCTTAAAGTTGAAAAGGTAGAACATGCTCTCAGAAAAAGGTTGAAGGAACAATTTATTCCAAAAGATGTTTGAGGTTTCCTTGAAAATCCCTCAAATCCAGACTTCCCTTTGATCATACTACCTCCCCTAAAATAAAGATCTTTCTTTCTGCTGAAAGTCCTCATTCTGCAGGATTTTACCCGTTCAGCAGAAGTATTTGCATGCTCAAAAATGGCACACTTTGACATGCCTGCTCATGCATACAATATTCTTTTAATTACCATGATGAGTCACAACAGCAACATGATTTAACAAACCAAAACACACGTTTCCATCACAACAAGAATATTTATTCAAAAATAAGTTATTTCAGAGCATCAAATGTTCTTTAGAGTCACCATTATTATACTTGCATGTGATGTTTTTCCAACAAAAACACAATTACATGGCTGGTTGATCACGGACTAAATCCACCGTGGGTAATTGATTAGTCAGGAATGCAAACAGATTAGAGGATTCCACACCCACACAGAGCGATGTTTGTTAATGTTGGACGGATAGAGAAGCTGGAAAAGGCATTAAATAAGATCAAAACTGAAACAAATGATAATACAGTTTAAAAAGTTTAAGGTAGATTTAATGAACAGGACATGACAATAAAAACTTTGAATATGAACCCAACAGGAACTGCAGGGACTGGAAATGCCCCAAATCATCAGGGATTAATCACTGCGGCTGATATTTTAATTTATTATTCCTTTTTTTAATTTAATTTAATTTAATTTTTTAAAATAATATGTGACACAAAGATCATTTTGAATTTTTCTGGATTATATTGTATATACTTATTTATATTTCAAATAAAATCATATAAAGCTCCTCTAACTTTAAAAAAGCCTTGGTATGACCCCCAAAACTTTGTCATATGTCCTCTCAGTAAGACAGTCTAATCCAGTGTTAAA
This sequence comes from Cetoscarus ocellatus, assembly GCA_037902135.1. NCBI lineage: Eukaryota > Metazoa > Chordata > Actinopteri > Labriformes > Labridae > Cetoscarus > Cetoscarus ocellatus. The sequence goes on from JBAMNC010001025.1 coordinate 1,419,417, forward strand.
CTCTATGTCAAAGTATATAATAAAAAAAACAAAAAACACTTTGTTCAATTATGATTATTTGAGATGGACAGTTAGATAAAACAGATTAAAGCTAAAAATAATAAACTGCCAAAAACCACCCAGAACATCTTTTTTGAAAGGAAGTTGAGCTATGATTTAGGGGTATTGTTTGATTTCAGATCTGCTTGTGTACATACGATGAGGAAAAGTTTGTGTTTATCAGTTTAAGGTGTTAAAATCTGCAACAGTTTGACAGTGAAACTCAATGCCCAAACACAGCCCACCTCAAAAAAAACTATAAGTGTGTGATTTTTACCAGATACAGAATGAAGAAGGGGTTTAACCATTATTTGTGTGATTTCTGACAATTCACTCACAATTCACAATTCAATGTGTTGTGTATTCTTTTGCTAATTTACCATTGTTTTTATTTATTTATTTAGGCATTCAGATAGTAGTGAGTTTTCCTGTCTTATTTCAAAGGTATGGGTCTTTTAGAACATGAATGTAAAGTTGAAGGAAATAAATGAAATCTTATGTTGTGTGTTAGTATAACTAAGAACACTCTGGATATAAGTTTGTATATATTTTTTGTCAATATTATCGGCAATTAGGCTGGTATGGATTAGGGGTGCATGATATTATCAGTTTGATATCGGTATTGACTTATATTGAAATTTTTACAGCTATTTACAGCCGATATATTTATAAATTATGCAAATGTACAATACTGATGCACCTTCTCATCACTGCATGGGTACATTTAAAAATCAAGGGATTAATTTTTGCAAGAGTTAAATGCTGTTTTTCTTCTTTTACGCCTCACAAAAATATACTGTAACACTGAAAGAAACAGGTCTGTTGTTAAGTACAGAGCTTGTGCTCTTGACCAGAAATACTGGTATCAGTATCGGGGATAATGAATTGAAAAATATCGGCATATCGGATATCTGCAAAAATCCAATGTTGTGCATTCCTAATATGGATGTGTTCATACAATACAGTTATGGTTTATATTCACAAGGGGGCTAAATAAGTAGTAGTAGTAAGCAAATTCTTTGGAAGAAGGGGTGGGATTAAAATAGTGAATAAATGATAGCATGCAATCTTGCTATAGTGTAATGGATTAAGTTATGCGTATCATATAATTTGTATATTTTGTTTTTTTCTCTGCTGATTTCCTTGCGTTTTCGAAATAAAACTTCTCAACTTAACTATATGGCTAATGTGTAAATTAAACCGATTAAATACAGTCTTGGAGTCAAACTAACAGCTAATAAGTATAAAACCAATCAGCAGCAGAGAATCATATTAGTTAAATGCAGCACCGTCCACTATCAGCTTGAAAAGAATCACCTCAACTTGTCCCAGGCTCCCAGGCCTCTGGTAGAGGACCGGTGGGCTTAGCAGAGAGTACAAGACTACTCAGAGAGTTGGAGGGTTTATATATGTATTTATCAACTACGGACAAAAAGTGAAAAAAATTGTTTTGTAAAGACTCTTATGCCGTTAGAAAGTCTGTTTATTACTGTTTTAAATGGTTTCACATTTGTAAGGAACATGCATTAAGGGGATGAGATGAGCATATGGGTTGCGCCCAAGAACAGATTAAAAAAGTGTGTTTTCTTCTTCGACTTAAAACAGTTGGATTGTAGAGTGTGAGCAGGTTTTATATATTGACCTGCTGTTGTCATTGTGACAGTCCTGTGTAATAAACAGATACCTAAGAAGGAAAATAACACTTTTCTCTCTAATAAATGATACTGTTGATGTATTTAAAGTAGACATAGAGTGATGATAAGGTGAAAAATCAGCACATTTGTGTATTTTGATAATATTACCAAAATAATTATGATAATAATATGATACCAATATGAGGTTGATATGTGTGGCCATATCATCTGCTGATATTGACATCAAACTAATAATATCATGTATCCCTGGTCCCTGTACACTACAGAGAAGAATAGACTGACCAACCGCTAAACCAGCAATAAAATGTGATCAGGGCGTAAAATATTGCTTTTCCACCAAGAGGTTTGATTCTCTTCAGTTTGGTATCATTTGCAGTTCTTTTCGAAAGTTAGGAAATGTATTGGTAAAGATGATGATTGATCCTACATTTCTGACAGCCTTCTATTAGAGCAACAAGTTTATCTATCTGACTGTAAGAGGTGGTGCCGGACACACAGCAGTCTGTCAGGTAAGAGTTTGATTGACTGGAAAAGCAGTAAGGATCAGGCTTCGCTGTGCAGCACCGTGCCAAACTGTACTGAACCGAACATGATCCCTCAGGGGTGATGCACCAAAACAGACGCCCTCCACTAAATCAATGAAATGGTACCCAAAGTCATTATTACAATTTTCCTGACTTGTTTTACTTTTGATGCATGTTTTTCTTACAAATGTGAGCCTATCAGAGCTTTAAAAAGTCTTTCTCTGAACAAAAGACTTCATTTTTGTGCAATTCAGAGACATCCAAACAAAACAGACTTCAAAAGTGACTACATACATAATTTAGATAATGTTGAGCTCTTCCATCCTGACGTTCTTCCCACCTACAGCTCTGAATCTCCTCTCACTTTGTTTCCTCTGACAGGCTAGCTTTTCTTTTGTTGGGAGCCGAGATCCTGAGGAGAGTCGGCCGAAGGGCAAAATCAATCATTCAGGGAGACGTCGGACGAGCTTTCCTCCCTCCGTCTTTCTTTCATTGCTGTTCCAGGAGAGCCTGGTAGATCTCTGATTTCAGAAATCGTGGGAAACAGTCGTTTTCCATCAGAGCATATATCAGTCTCTGCGCCCTGTCGAAGCAATTCGGCCCCGGCTGAGAGAGATTTTCACTGATTTCCTCTCTTGTCACGCAGTCAATGTTTATCTGTGTTCAGAAAAACAGAAACTTTTATTTCACTCATGGTTTCTTTCTGTTTGGAGGTATTTTTACATTTTCGTGCTTGGGAAGTTAAATATGTTCAAAAAGAAAGGAAAAGTTCAGCACATAGAAACAAACCAAAGGTGGCCGGCAAACATTTTTGTGTGTGATTGAAAGAGCGCAGGAGTGACAGCGACAGCAAGCAAGCCAGCAATTGAAGTTGATTTGAAGAAACGCAGGTCTGACTTCATTCATGTCCCTCTTTACAGAAGCCGTACCTGTCTTATTGCATCAACTTGGACAAACTCAGCGTAGATCCTTTTGGCAGCCAGCGTCATTTCTGCCTCACCGGTGATTTTCTTGTACTCCTCACAGGCCAGCCAAAATAGAAGGTTCTCCTCGCTGTATTCTGTCCTCAAGAAGTCCTCAAACACCAGCTGGCCGGCTGCACACAGTGGAGAAGAAAACATTTTGAAGTTGTGACACTGCAAGAATACAACAGAAGCTCAGTTATCAGGTTTTTAAGGACCTGTTACCCCTTCCTTTTCAAACCTTAATTACAGGCTGTCTAGACTGCAACAAAATACACACAGTCGGTACAAATACAGCAGGGGAAGATGCTCGCTGGGACTCTTTTTTCTTGGTGCTTAAGCTGTTTTTTCCTCAAGATATTAGCATATTCATAGACTCACCAGATACATAATCCCCCCTTTTATCACAGTCTATGCAAAATTATGGCCCGTTAGGCAATATAATTTCTTCTGCTCATCTGTAAAAAAGTGAAGCAAACAGAGGGTCTCATGCAGAGATCCCCAAACATTGAGCGGTGGACCAGTACTGGACAGTGAATCATCTGGTATTGGGCTGTAGATGAATACAAACCAGTTCTCTGATGAAGTTGCGATGTTGTGTAAAAGGTAAATCAAAACAGAATACAATGGTTTGCAAATTATTTTTGATCTAAATTCAGTTGAACATGCTACAAAGATATTTAATGTATAGAGCAGGGGTCACCAACCATTTTGAGCCCGAGAGCTACCCTAAAGATGAGGAGGGCTACTTGCTTGGTTTAATGCCTGATTTAAAGTTATATAAATACAGTTTATAGTTTACTGTGAAATAATAAATATTATGAATTTGATAGGCTACATATCACACTGCATATTTACTTTTTAATCATTTCTAACAATAATTAATACTACAGATTATGGAATAATATGAGAAAACTATACTTACATGCATCTTGGATTGTTTATTTTTCTGTTAAACTGCGCTGCTATTTACAACAGTCAGAGTTCTTTTTAAATTTTTTTGTACAACTGAAAATATTAGGGCTCTGACTGGTACTCGTGATAGAGGTGTGGCGTCAGCATCAACATAAACTTTGACCACATTAAGGCCCAAGTTTAGGGAAAATAGGTGGTGCACATGTAACGTTTGTTATTTTGTTTTTATTTGGTGTGATTTATTAGCAAAACATAACATTAAAATAAAAAAATGGCTATTTATTTCAATTTCTGCAGTGGTAACGTGTTATTTTTAACATGTACCTGAGGGCACATACCAGATGCTCACAGGCACCTTGTTGGCTGCCCCTGGTATAGACTGATAAACTACATTGTGTTTTTTGCAAATTTTCACTATTTGAATGAGACTCGTGCTACGCAATCAAGAAAGCTGGGACAAGGGCAACGCAGTCTTTGTAGTGTATTTAATTGAGCATAGGTGAAAATGGATTAGTGAATCACTGCATTCTGTTTTATACCACATCCCTGACCTTCATTAGAATTGAAGTTTTTAGGAACATGTAATTTGATCACCTTTTTTGAAGCAAGCAAATGATGTTTTATTTTGAAATTATGCCCAGATCCATGCACATCCTTCTATGTGGCTTGACTTTACAGATTTGTTTCTATGACTGCTGCAGCAACAGACAGTAATGTCTCCTCAAACAGCTAAGCTAATAGTGTACTAACATGGACGGAGCCAGATTGGTGACCCAAGGTGGCCACTGTTAAAATCTGATTGGGCATCCCGAGTGAAATCCCAGTCAGTGTAGGAATGTTTTATGACCTCTCACTAATAACTGTCTACAAACTGTTGCAGTATTGGGGTTCATTTCAAGATTTCATTGTTTGCTTTCAAATATGTAAATAGTTTTGCACTGTTATACATTTCTGAAATGTAAGGTTCCAAAGATCAGGCTAGAAACTCAAGGTGACCGAGTCTTTTCTTCTGTGGAACCTGAATTATGGAACAAGTGACCTCCTAAAGTCAGAATGCCCTCTGCCTTCACCTACTTTTAGGTTAAATCCTCTGTTTTTCACAGATTTATGGTGCTTCTTGTTTTAATTGCCTGCCCTTTATATCTGTTTCTTAATTTGATTTCACTTTATTTTATGACCTCTGCCAATGAAGTCATATTTTTGTTACCATTTGTCTGTTTGTCCATCTGTTCATCCATCTGTGAGCAAGAAAACTCAAAAAAGTTTTTAATGGATGTGGATTCAGTGATCGGGGAATGTTGCTCATGGCACAGGAAACAAGTTTGATTTTGCTGGTGATCTGAATACAAATGATATGTAATGACTCAAAAAGTTCTCAATGGCTGATGATGACATTTCAGGGAATTTTGGTTTTGGCACAAGGGAGAAGAGATTAGATTTTGGTGGTGATCCGAATCTGGATGCGGGATTGCACAATAGGGCAGTTTTCCAAAATTTCAATGCTTACAGTTTCAGAAATGCTTGTCCTAACAGCTTACATTTCCCCACAGCAAAGCGTGGGAGCATGCATTAATACTGTTGAATGTACACTGCTGTTTTTGTTGTGTGGTTTCATTTGGAAAAGGCTTGTTAGTGAGTAAGTATGGCAGTGCCCAGCATTACATAATGTGACCTCAGGGACAGTGGGGGTCCATAGTCTATGCCTTTGTTGGGCCTTATGGACAAAAAAATAAAAAAACAAAACCCAAAACAGCAGTTCACAACTTTTTTTCCTCATAATTGTGCCAAAGAAGAGTCCGCCCCCCACAGAGACCTACAGGGAAAAGAAAATATCTTGTTGTATGAAATTAACATTGATTCTAATTGTTCTCATGGATAAAATCAGCGGGGCTTAGACACATAATAGTGTGCCAATATTTTAAAAGAAAGTGTGTCTTTAGTGTGTTGTCATTGCTTAAGATGATATGTAAAGCAATTTTTGATAACCTCAATGTTTATAGAGCCTTGTGCCCCTCCCTAGACCCTCTGTTGCCCCCCAGGAGGGATAAACCAAGGAGCCAAGGAGATAAAAGATAGATGGATGAATGGAAACTTAGATAAAGCACCAATTACTTACATCATCTAATATTTAATATTCAGTAAAATGACCTTTAGCAGATTTATCAGCAAATTCAGACTCGAGTTAAATGTGCAACATTCATCATAATTCAACCACCATATCCGTGAGACGTGGCTGGACACTCTAAAAAGTATGATTTATATTTTGGCAGACTAAGTCTCAACTCTGGAAAAAGGCTTCAGTCTCTCATTAACATTTTACCCTCATTTTCTCCTGACATTGTAGACAAGAAGGTTCCTGACCTCCATCTTGTTATTACAGGACCTTGTTTACAGTTCTGTCGTGGTCAGGGTCTTTTTATGGCAGGAAACAAACATCTGTGTGCAAGGGAATAAAATATTTAAATTAACTTGCTCTGTATTTAAAAGAAATCTGAGATTTTAAGGAGTAAATCAAGAGCAAAAAGTCTGTGTTAAAGGTTAAGCCTCTCTGTTATCTTTGACTTTCATTCTCCCTGCATCATCGCCGTTTGCTCAAAGGCATCAGGGAACAAAGAAACCTTAGTGTTGTGCAGCTGGATGTCTGCAGGCGCTTTCAACTTCAAAACCCTTCAAAACCAAACGCTGCATCCCAATGTGCACTGCCTCAGCATCTTATAATTGCACACTCCTCTACTGGCTGTTATCTTCTCCTCACACCCATTACCTTTGTCACCAGGGTATTCATGGACCTGCGATTCAAATGCAAGTGAAGGATACTCGGCAATCCTTCAGGGAGCACAAACAAGCATGGACGTTATTCACACAAATTGCTTTACATAAATCACAGCTGCTGCACTGATGGTAATTGACGGAAATGCTACATCCATGGTTTGCTGGTTCTTGTCGATGAATCATTCCCTGTGCACATCTGAGCCTTCAATTACAACACACTCTGAACTTTTAGAATCATATGAGATGTAAATATGCTGCATAGAAATTAGTGGTTTCATTTTGGGTGTAATGTTTAACTTGTTAGAGCATAAATCTGCAAATGGCACCATTTCTGTAGCTGAGCAGATAATTATCCTGATGAAGGCACCAGATCTGCTTGGGAGGTCAGATCTACTTTGTGACATTTCACAGTACGATGATGCGATTGTACTTAGGAAACTTGTGGATTTCATGATATGCAGGTCTTGTCAGATCAGCTTGAGCTATACACTCACCAGACACTTCATTACGTACACCTTGCCCCTTTCAGATTGGACCTCCTTTTGCATTTAAGTCTTTGTGGCATAGATTCAATCAGGTGCTGGAAATGTTCCTCATATTTTAGATTTGTAGTCAGGACATCCAGTCAGCTACTAATGCTGTTCACATTATTACCCCTGCCAAGGAGGTTATGTTTTTTCCGCATATGTTTGTCTGATAGCAAGATTACCGAAAAACACCTGGATGGATTTACAGGAAAATTTTACAAGAAGTGTGGTTAATGGTCTAAGGAAGCAGTTGTTACATTTTGGTGGTAATAAGGATATTGGTATGGATGCAAAAAATTCCCAAAATTTGAAAAAATCCCATGAGTAAACATAGGGTGGGTTTTTTAAAAAAAATCATACGGCTGCCATTTTTTAATGGTTCTGCCTCCAATTTCACAGGATAATATGGGATCCATGTCTCTATCATCAAGGCAAATTTCATCTGGATCTAATCCAGATTGACATCACAAAAAAATATTTAACTTTATAATGGGAAATCCCATTGACGACATTCAATAATTCATATAATATCAAAATAGTAAGGTATGTTCACAAAACTTGTGTTCATACAGCATAACAACCTCCATTTATGTGCTGAGTTTGGTACGGATCCTGGGACCATACTGGATCTGGTGATCCAGAATTGTATCTTTTACAGAATGTGGAAAGGCCATCGTCAGAACAGTGCCTTGTGAATAAAAGTACTGGGTTTTCTACAAAAACACTAAAGTGGCTTGAAAACTACTTAAAAGTGCCATGTCCTTCAAAATCATTTTTCTTTGCTATTCAGTTGTTAAAAAGGTCTCGACAATTAGAGGAACATGACACCTTCAACTAAAATCTCATTTCATGGAGACATACCTCTATAAAGAAAAAGCCTCTTAAACTGCTCTGTATGTTACTTCCTGGGGTTTACTATGTAATAGCTTTACAGCCTCACCTTCATGTTCCCCTTCCATCAGACATTGTTTGGGCTACCGATCAGCACAGAGCTCATTATTATAGCCCTCATAGCCTCCCTGCCCCCTCAGATCAGAGCGTTTCCAAAGGAGAGGGAAAAAAAAACTGCATCGGACCCAAAGACTACATTTTTCATTCCTTTTATTAACCTTAAATCAAATTCTTGCTTAAAAGACATGATGTAAACAGTCACACACAGCAGGACATGGGACCTTTAAATGGAAGAAAGCACTGTGTTAAAGTTGACAATACATCCTCTGGCCTTTAAAATTTTCATAATGGTGTCCCACAATATATACTTTATACTTTATATACAGCAAGTAGCTTTAAGTGTTCTTCAAAGAAACCTCTGTACACTAAAACTTGTACTTCTTGTCAACAGAACTAAAATGATGTGCTTCTCAAAGTCCAAGTTACAAGTCCACGAGGGAAAGATTTATACCTAAAGTCATGAAGTGATTGAAAGTAAATGGTAAAAGGTCTTGAGCTTGAATAGCGTTTTTCTACTCTTTGACTACTCAAAGCTGCTTTACAGGTGACATCTTCCCATTCACACCCATTCACTCTCAGATTCATTCACTGATGATTCAGAGTTTCAATGTATGTTGCCCATCAGTATCAGCTAACACATTCACACCCTTTCATGCCCATATACACACCTCTGACGCAGCAGTGGGGACAACTTTGGGTTAAGTGTTTTGCCCAAGGACACATCGCCATGTGGCAGCTGGGGCCGGGGTTGAACCTGCAACCTTCTGATTACTGACAGAGCGCACCATTAGACTGCGCCACCAATGCCCCCTAGACCTATTTAACATGACTGTTTCTCATTGCTGATTTAAAGTTCGATTGCTTGTTTAACAAGATAAAATTTTGATCTATTTTTGGTGAACAGAGGAGCACAATAACGCTGCCTGGAGGGCATCAGTGTAAATGAAGGGGGCAAGGGGGTATCTCTGATCTCCACACCACGCATAATACTGATTGCCTTTTTTTAAATATTTTCTGGTTATAAATTTAGTTATTTGCAAAAAAGATGCTTCCAATTTACTGGACACTGTTAAAATTTTCCTGAAGGACTTCCTCTGCGTCTGTTGCAATGCCAAACCAGCAGATAATACTCAAAAAGGGAACATTCTCAATAAGAGCACAATAAAAAACATTAGAGCACTTTGCTGCTGACATTAAAAGATAAAAGATTACAAAAGGACTTATTTAATTATCCTTTAGCACCCTTCTTAGAAAAGCTGACTGATGCTCGAGATCTCCTTCTTAGAAAAGCTGACTGATGCTCGATATCTGAATATCCATTCAGGCATGGGGGTAAAAATCTGTACTGTAACTGTAACTGTACACTTGACGATAAAGTATACAGCTTGGCTGCACATTAGGGCGCATGGAGTGATGAAATGTCCTATCGGGCTCTCATCACATGACCTGACCGTCTAATGCTCTCTTGACCTCAACAACAAAAAGTAAACATAAAAAAAATGGAGGATAGGCAAGGCAAGGCAGGGCAAGTTTATTTGTAGAGCACAATTCGTACACAAAGTAATTCAAAGTGCTTTACAGCACAGGATAGGCAGAACTGTGGAAGCACTTTGGGCTCCACACTGCTGATGGCAAATTACAAAGAAAAAATGGGCTGTGTGTCCATTTTGTGCAAAGCAGCTGGCCCAGTCCTCATTTACAACAAATTTTCGGCCTGTTTGTTGAACTTCCCCCCATTGCAGTCCAGTGGCGCCTTGTCAAGCACTCAGCCCTTTGTGACCATGTACTCCTCAGCAGGCCTCCCTGCCAGAGGCCTGGGAAAAGGCCATCACGGACAAGACTGCAAGATTCATAAGGACATGTGGCCTACTGGTGTGGCCCTGAGGGAGCTACATACTAAAATGATTAATGGAAATGGTATTAATGTTGCAGCCAGTTATTGGTGCGTATGCTTGAAAACAGATTGAGTTTGATTTTGGTAAATGGGACAGCCCCACTCCTAAGCAGTGCTGGCCCACGGGTTGGGTTTATGAGGCATAAGCTGAAATCCTGTAATCCTCGTACCTTTAAACCTTCTGACCCTGGCAGTGCCTTATGATCCTGCTCATAAAAGGCCTCAAAGTGCAACTGAAGAATATTAATATGGACAAGAATATAAAGACTGGCAGGAGTGAGGAATGAAATACACCACCTTGGGCTTGTCTCATTACTTTTGTTTGCGTGATAAATTTAATCTGCAACTGTTCCCACAAACAGGGCCTGTTACGTGAAGGCACATAAACACAGAAAGATTGCCACCGCCTGCTCCTAACTATTTATTTTTGCGTCTGTTTATCGATTCATCACATCTGTCACAACGTTTTTTTCCAAGAGAAACTCAGCAACTGGGATGCGAGGGAGAATTTATCATCCAGAGAACGGCTAATCTTGACGCAGGAGACAACAGGCTGAAATATTACAGATCAGCCGAATTCATTTCAGAGATGTAATGAGGGAGGAGACACATCAGAGAGAAAAGAGACAGAGAGAAAGAACCCATCTGCCTGGTTTAGTCCTTTTCAAACAGAGGATGGAAATACAGGGAGGTGAGAGGCAGAAGTCAGCACCGGCTTTATAAATGAATAAGAATGCAGGGCCGGAATCACCCGATCTGCACCATCGGCTCAGATTAGGCTTCATATCTCTGCAGTGTCGTTCTCCTTAAACATATCCCCGAATTGATTTGATGAACTTGAAGGGAGAATATATCCCTGAGCCTCATACAGCAGCCTGAGGGCATATGAGGGTGATGTGCAGGGCGGAGCAGAAGGTTAGAAAAGAGGCCAGAGAGAGGAGTAAATCAAAACATTAGCTTACTTTTACACTCCAGAAGCTGCTCCAGTGACTCCCCCCACGCCACCACATCCTCAATGGGTGCCCTGCAGAGGAAATAAGTCAGAAATTTCACCCCAGAGAGAAACTTTAATTCAAACTTAATATTTTAAACCAAATCTTAAATTATGATAAAAGGTCCATCTGTTATTGTAACTCTAGTTTTTAATTAACTGATATGAATCTATCAATTTTTGACTTTATTAAATTTTGAAAAGCACCTCAGTTCAGCATAGTTTCACTTCTGGATGATGAGATTAATGACAATGCAAATTAAATCCAAATGTTGTCTCTTGATTGAATACCAGGTATAAAAGAGACAAGGTCAGGAGAGGTTTTACTTTGTTTGGTGAAGCAAAAAAGAGTCTATGGAAGAATGGAAAATGACTTTGGTTTTAAAATGTGAAGGAAATGCAGGGATTTCCTACACAGCTCTATTAGCATGAAAATTGTTGAGCATTATTTCCAAAGCATTTCATTAAAGGAAGAAAATAAAACACTTTTTTTATTATTAAAGGGGAAAATATTATAATGGTTTAAATTAGTAGAATTATGAAAGTAAAGATTAAAGAAAAAAATAAGATAAAAAATGTTAATAACTAAAAATACACATATGGAAACAAATCACATGATAGAAAACTCCCAATTCCAATGAAATTGAGACATTGTGAAAAGGGTAATTAACAGAATAAAATGACTTGCAAATCCTTTTTTTGATCTATACTCAAGTACGGTCACAACAAAGACAAGATATTTAATGTTCAACTTGGTGACCTCCAATGATTTTATTCCAGTCATTCTGAATTTGATGCATACAGCACGTTACAAAAAAGCTGAGGCAGGAGCAATGCTCAAAAAACACCTTGTTTGCAAGATTCCACAGGTGACCAAGTTAATTGGAAACTGGTGAGTCTCATGATGTAGTATTAAAGGAGCATCCCCGAAAGGCTCAGTCTTTCACAAACAAAGATGGGGCGAGGTTCACTACTTTGTGAGCAACTGCATAAGCAAATAGTCAGACAGTTTAAGAACAACATTAGTCAACGTGCAAAATGACAAACAGCAAAAAAGGTTACTGAAGTGTGTTTATTTGCCTCCAACTCCATGGCTTCAAACTTCATTTTTCATTTACGGCCACTCTGCTCTCCCAAACACTCTATGGTGATAGCTGGTAGCACATGCAAAATCCTCATTTAAAGGGGTCAGTCCACAACACTGTTATCAGTTGCACATGCAGTCATAGTAGATCACCAGCAACATACCCACTAATAACGCGTGCAATTTTTTAGTTTGCACACGCAATTTAGCACTTGTTATTTTGGATCTTAGCAGATCAGATCCCATGTGTACTCAGTTCTCAAATGCTTATTGGGGTTGTTTCAAGAAAAGGTAATATAATAGTTCATCAGTTTGAGGAGTAAATATCTGACAACTGTAACGTTCAGTTTCACTGGCTGGCTTTTAATCTGGAGCTGATAGTCCTTATGCATATCTCCAACTCATTGTGTATAAATGTGATACTTTGGTTTTGAATTTCTATCATATTTTGACTCTATAACACATCAATTACCAGTCCCACATATATTGATTTTGTAACTTTCATAAAAAAGAGTCATGGGTTCAGTCACTATTTCACTGTGATTTACTGATCTATATAAACAAACAAACAAAACTGAATATTCTGCAGATGTTTTTTTCAACTTAACCTTATGTAACTTTTATCTAAACCCATCTGCAGTGACTAAGATTATGTAAACATGGTGATGAACAACACAAGCAGCAGATCCTCTTGTCATTAGTTTCCTTGTTGTGAAATCCTAAATTAGATTAAAAATGGATGCCCCCTGTGGGGAATGTGGGTCTTTGCCGCAGCAGAGGATCAGATAAGAAGGAGCCAGAGCTGTGAATGTAAAACATGGAATTACTGCGAGAGAACATGCTGAAAAGTGGAGCAAATAAATACAGAACAAGGAGCTGCACTGACAGACTCAGGCTGCAAGGGATGTACAAGAAGTAATCTGACATTGGGAGGAGATAAAAACTACTGTACACAAAACAGCAGATATTGTGCATATGCTATATTATTAGAATGTACAGCAGATTTTTTTTGTAAAGAAAGTATGTCTGACTGATAGAAAAGTTTTAAAGCAAGAGTAGTTTGAGTTTCTGTAGTCTGCCTGCATAGTGTACACTGTAGCAAGTTGCCCCCAGTTTGTCAATCAGACTGATGGATGAGACTGGGGGATCTGTCTCTGGTGTGTGCCAGCAGCGCAGTCCCATGCTGGTGTAGAAGAGTGGGGAAATAATATTGATGCAGACAGCAAAACAACGTCAAGCAGGCAATATAACCTGTTGCTTACATGTTGCTTCTCCTGTTGTCTCGTGATCTCTCAACTCCCTCCTGAAGTCGTGCTCTCTTGATCTCTTGATCTTGTGCTGCTCAGGGCGGCGCTCAGCTTCTCAGCTTTCTAAATACACTTCCAGTGGGCGAGAATGCACGCCGTAGGTCGGAGCAAAGCCACGAAATGGCAGACTATTTGGACATTGCAGGTAACTATTACATGGCTGGACATATCTGTAAATGGAAGGGCTGTTTAAACATTTATAATGGGACGGCGCTTTGCATCTCAGAGATAATTCTGTTTTGGTAGTCTAATAAGAGCATATAAATTTAGAACAAGCAGCAGACTGTAGTTTATCAGAGACAACTAGGGCCCTGTCCACACAGAGGAAAATGTTTTCACATGTAAAGATGGCATTGTTTCAAGAAATGTGTCCATCACAAAAACACAATAAAATGCCATAGTACATATGTCAGGCCTGTAAGTGGCGCTGTAACTCTGCTGCAGACACTCACTAAAGCCTGAGAAAATTACATTATGAGAAATGTAAACAAACACTTGGCAAAAGCTGTTTTCCATGTCCTCTTGTTGCTCACAGTGGTAGAGGAGAAGTAGATTTTGCTGTAAAGCCACAACAAGCTCAGAGGTCTGTGTTCCACTATTGACTTCAGGGTTTGCACATGCAGTTTAAGGGAGAGATGGAGCTGTGACGTCTTTGTTTCTGAAGCTATCTATATTAATTGTACAGAAGGTCAAGTGTGTGTTTTTGGGCACCTGAAATGCCGATATGTTTAAAAACTTGTGCGGATACACCTGAATTCCTCTCTGCCAAGTCATTTCCAACATGGCTGTAACATCAGTGCTGATTCATGCTGCAATATGGCTTGGAAGCAAGTGACATTGCACTTGCCCCCACATACACATAAGGCAGGGACTTTAACTTGCAACCCTCCTGTCTCTTGCTAATTCCTTGAACCCCGTTCTCTTCAATATCATGCCCCTGTAACTACCTCTGGAGACAGAACAAAGAGGGGGTCAACTTGTCCTCCAATTCCATCTCCATGACGTTCACAGTGAAGGCGAAACGTCACAGAGGGGTAAATATTACGCTAAATATTACGCTTTGAAACAACAGTAGGAATTTGTCTTTTGTTTAAAAGGTGGAAAACTGCCCTATCTTGCACTGTTAACAAGTCACTGAAAAAAAAACAACTTCCTGGATCCTCACCCGAGTTGGGATCACCACCAAAATCACTTTTCCTTTGTACCATGACCAACATTCCCTGATAATGGCACTGAAGTCTATTGAGAAGCTACTGAGTTTCCACAAAAATGTGGAAAACTGCCCTATCTTAAAATGTTAAAAAATAATGTTAAAAATTCCTGGATCAGCATTCGTCTTCAGATGGCCATCAAAATCAAACAACTTCTTCCTTGTGCCATCACCAACATTCCCTGGAAATTTCACCAAAATCTATTCAGAACTTTCCAATTGATCTTGCTAACAGTCAGACTGAGTATTGAAGGTCTATTATAGATATAAAAAAAAACAATGACATATAATTTCATTTTGGTGACCACAACTTGAAACAACAATCCTTATTTTGATAATCAAAAGTGACAAAAAGTACCCCAAGTTTTTAAAAATCAATGCCTATTTTGAGGCAGCACTGTGGCTCAGCAGGTAGTGTGTGTGCCTCACAGCAAGAAGGTTGCTGGTTCTATTCTCATGATGGTCAGGGCCTTCCTGTGTGGAGTTTGCTTGTTCTCCCTTTGCATGCATGGGTTCTCTCTGGGAACTCCAGGTCCTCCCACATCGCAAACATGCTGATTAGGTTGACTGGAGACTCCAGACTGCCTTTAGGTATGAATGTGAGCATGGATGGTTGTCTGTCTCTCTCTATGGAGCCCTGTGATTGACTGGTGACCGGTTCAGGGTGTACCCGACTCCCGCCCAATGTCAGCTAGGCTCCAGCCCCCTGCAACCCCAACAGGGATAAGTAGTATAGATGACAGATGGCTGGATGTCTATTTTGACTGAATAATGGGGAAGTTGTAAAACAGTGGAAGGGATGATTGTCTCTTAGCCACAGGGTGGGGTGACCTGAGACAACTGCTTCATACATCCGTGGGATTTATTTCCCATCTTTTTGGGTAACATCCAATAGGGACTCAATGGGAGGTGCAAAGCCTACAAAGAAAACCTGAAGATAATAAATTAATGTTCTGCCTGTCACATTCATTTCAGGCCATGCAGAGGTTATTTTCTGACTGGAAAAACTGTTTCAGCTTGAAGCTTTACAAGAAGACTCCGACCATGACAGACACAGACATGGAATCTGGCAAATCCAGCTGCTTTGCAAGGTCAAAAGTGAGAGGCTGTACCACTTAAGTCTGCTAAGGGCCCAATGAAGATTTGTAAAAGCACATTAGAAGCTGTATTTACACAACCAAAGCAGTAGACAGGTACAAATTACAGCTAATGATAGCAAGTTGAATGATTTACATCGCCCCACCTGCATGGCAAACAGGAAAATTCCATCTGCAAAGCATGCAGAGAAAACGATACTCGTCCAAATGGCCTTTATCATAATCACTGATGTGCAATCCACAAAAATAAGAAATCTACAACAAGAAAGTCTGGTTCTACCTGTGCCTTACATTATGATAATTATATTGTGTATAGTCACCTCTACATCCCCAGGGGTAAACCAAGAACATCTCGACTAGTGTGTGTGAGTGTGTTTTTTTCACATGAAAACTGACATCTGTATCAGTCTCTACTGCTGAGCCAAACCAAATAATGGGGTTTGGCTGTCACTGTTCCCGTACTGGATTTGGACTGAGCAGCTCAATTAAGGCCAAAAATAACTCAAATACAAACACAATAATGAAAAATGTCAAATTGAAGTCACAAAACAGAATGAAGGCCTCTAAATATTTCACCGAAATACATCCAGTTATTTCTGAACCATGTGGTCGAACAAAAGCTTTGGCACAGATGTGACAGCATGAGGTATGTCAAAACGTCCAGCTCTGTTGTTATGACCTAAAACAAGTGATTCAGTCAGACATCAGTCTCTGAGTTTGAGCTACACTAAATGAACTCTTTACTTTCTCAAATGGAAGAAAAGAAACTACCTTTCCTGCCAAACTGAATAAACATAACCCAGTGTGGCATAAAATAGCCAAATCCAACAATACTAATGGCTATTTGGACAGCTGAACATCAATAGACAAATAGGAATGGACAACAAATTTCTAATATTGAAACAGGTAAATTGAATATCTTGTTTGACTAATTTCTCAATTAGAAATGTTCATTTAATCTTCTGTTTTACCAATGCATGGTTATAGTGCTCTACGACTGACAAACGGTGGCTTTGGTGCATCTGAAAGATGTTTGCATACCATTATTGTATGATAAAAGAGGAAGAAAGTGTTAATGTTAAGTAATAAAACTGCAGAAGAAGAAACTCTAGATGTGCCTTAAACTATTTTTGACTTATAATAATCTGCAGGATGTAAATGAAACAAATTTTATTTGCCATTGTCAGGTGAAATACACTATTTCATTAGTTGAAATTAGTAAGAAAGTATTGCTAACTGTTAGCCTGTTAATGGCAATTTATGTTATATCTAGCATCAAGCTAGTCCAGCATCATACTGCAATCCCTCAATTGCAAGTCTACTTTCACTGTGTTTTGGATCATTGTTGATAATAAGCTCTGTAGTGAACAAAAAAAGATGAAAAGTATATTTCATGTTCTTTGTGATAATCCTACCAAACAAGTTCACTTTTCATGATGTTTTAAGGTCAAATATATGCTGTGAGGGTGAAAAGCTATTAGTAAGCTACTTTGGTACTACAACATGGCAGTTCAACTTAGAAGGAACTACAATATTTCCTTGTTAGCACGTAGTTAGCAACTGTTGTTTTAAATACACAACAAGGCTTTAAAAGTTAAAACAGGCAACATCAGATGCATTTTATTATTTCCCAATAGAAATGAAAAATCTCATGTGCGTGTTGGGTACCAGGAAGTTCAATCCCCCATACCCTAAAGCCCCTCATAGTCATTGCCGAGATATTCACCTTACTGCAACTTGTGTTAAAGCTCTGATACTGGAGTTGGGTTTTGCTATTTTCTATCTGAAATGTGATATTTCCAGCAGCATGGCTATAATTTTGCCTGCTCATCATCGGCTCCAGCACCTGGAATGAGACCGCTGAAGGCAACATGGTCCAGCAGCAGCCTTCCTCATCAAATGAACTGTGCTGCTGACTGAGAGCCACACACTCACTTCTGCTGTGACAGCTGTCCAACTGATGTGTGAGTGTGTGTGTGAGTGTGTGTGGCTACAGAAATCCCTCAATCATAAAATATCTCCAGAGTTATAGACGCAAGTTGGGCATCCATTGTCAACTTTTATACATCTCCTGATTCACTAACTTGGATAGCATTCGGTTTTGTCTTGTTTGCCAATCAGTGCCAGTTAATAAGACACAAAGTAACTTCAATGTTTTTTTCTATATGTTTTTGGGCATTTTTTGGCCTTTATTGACAGTGGAGAGACAGTGCATGGACTTGCAGAAGGAGGAGATAGAGTAGGGTAGACACGTGGCTAATGGGCCTCAGCATGGCCCAAACATGGTGGCCAAAAGCCTAAATATATCGTAAATACACATTTGCAACTCACATTCGGGTTCAAATGTGTTATTTTAAAGTGAGATCAACATCCTCTTCTGGTGGTTGGATGTTATTTTGTAGTCTGCACTAATGTGGTGAAACGATCCCTTCAAGTTACTTTCAAACGTTCTCTTACTTCGCCATGCTTGCAAATTAGCAAGCAGCAAATTGGTTATTTGTCAGACGATGAAACATGGACAGTTTTTTATATTTTGAATGTTTAATGCTTCACTTTTTTGCATCCAGATAAATATGCAGATTACCACCAAAATGTAATGGCTTCTTCCTTGGACACCTCTGGTGAAATTTTCATGTAAATCCATCCAGTAGTTTTTTTGCGTTATCTTGCTAACAGACAAATAAACAAAAAAAACAAACACACAAACTAGCTCAGTTACGGCAGCGGCTTTTCCGCTCTGATTGGGCAGCCAAGCATCCGCTCATGTTTGTCCATGTGGAGAATTCTGCGTTCCATTTACGTCGGAGCAGTCTATTAAAACTACGAACAGCCGAGACGGACATAAAGCACTACGTAGTACTACTGGCTAAGGCTAAAAGCATTTTTGCTCAGGGCAAGCATGACTGACATGGAGAAGGAGCACAGTGAGACGCACTTGTCACTGCCCCACCAAATTTGAAAAAGCCTAACACTAATGGTTCAATGCAGTTTGCAGTTTGTTTGAAATGACATACCTATTCACTGGAAAGAAAACTCAATGAAGGGTTGGATGACATGTTGACATAGCTCCTAGGCACATACCGGCTACCCTAGAGTTCAGTGGTTGCAACTCACATTTGAAGCTAGAGAGCACTATTGTTTGAATGCAAACTAGATGGAAGAATGAACTACACATTGTGGCTTTAAAAATGAGAAAAATATACTTGTTTAAAACTGACTGTTGTTATTGGACAAACATTTTAAACAGGAAAGAGGAATTTCAGACTGAATCACCTTATTGTGTACAAGTTCGAGCCGCTCACTGGGCTTCTCTGAGAAGTCATAGATTTATCAAGCACAACACTCAACCACTAAGACTAAGAATGCAAGGAAATAATTATTAAACATGATATGGACATCTTAATCAAAAAATAATATGTGCTTAACTGTTTTTTTTGGAAAAACAGTTTATTTGAAAATTCATAGATAGCAATTCTAATTATATTTTAGCATAAAAAATATCATGTTAGTTTAAAAAGCTTCTACATACAGGTGTATTCACATCAAACAAAATATTTTGGTTATTACCACTGCTGTTAATTTAGGGCAACTGTGGCATAAACCTTACATTGAGTGA
Organism: Cetoscarus ocellatus; assembly: GCA_037902135.1. Classification (NCBI taxonomy): domain Eukaryota; kingdom Metazoa; phylum Chordata; class Actinopteri; order Labriformes; family Labridae; genus Cetoscarus; species Cetoscarus ocellatus. The sequence goes on from JBAMNC010001025.1 coordinate 1,438,961, forward strand.
TGGTCTAAAAAACATGATAAGCTGTGTATTACAGCTTAACATTTTTTCCTCATAGTTTACTTAAGGAAGAAAAATATGTGTTGCTTTTGTTTTTATTTTTTTCTAAAACAGTAAGCTGAGTCCAAAATCATTAGTCTGCATGTTTTTCCTGAGAGTCACATCTGTTCTCCCTAATGCTTCTGTGCTGGTGCTAGCATGACCTTGCTGAATCAGAGATAATGGACCTTAATCTTCTGTAATAATTGACTGTTGATGCCAAGGACACAGGGTTTTATTTGAAACCACAGAATGTATAAGGTCTGTAATATTTTCATTTTTTTCTTCCAATCAAATCTTTAACTTTTGAAACACTTTTTTTTAAGTTTTAAGGACAAATTATAAATTAAACATTGATTTTCTTCATTGATTGATTTCACTTCAAGTTTTGTTCCCTTGTGTTGCAATCAATGTCAGCTCAACAATACAGTGGAATAATTTAAAACTCAGAAATTAGTATTTTATTTCAGCTCCTCCAGTTCCTCATCTCTGAGCCTACAGGATTTTTATGAGTTTTGTAAAGAGTCCATGATGTTTTACAAGTTGTAGATATGCCCTTTAGCATGTTTTACATGCTTTCACTGCATGATTGAGTGCTGCTATATAAAAGACGATAAAGTTTGCTGCATCTAGACTTCTCCCTGCCCAGAGAAGGACAGTTAAGGAGTTATCCTTTCAAAATAAAACACCCTTCAGTCTCTGTTATTTAAAATAAGGATAATGCTGTTAAATACTTTTTGTTTCTCAAAGTTGTGATACAAAATGTTGGTTGGGGACCTCTGCTCTATAGAGAGAGTTCAATTCTGAACTGAGGACATGATAAGCTGTGTGTGCAAGGACATAATAGGCTGTACAACAAAATACAGCAACAGTTGGACCAACAGACGGTTGGTTTGAGAAAAAAAAACACATAAATCAAAGAAATGGTATATATATACTCTTTTGACCAAAGAAGAGAAAACAGATCCATGAAAGGTTTCAGAAACTTCTCAAAAAATGAGAGACATCAAGATTCTAACCTTTTAGTTAGGTTTTTGGTTTTGAATGGTTGAATTTATACTCAAGCTTATGGATTAATAATGATTTGCTGCACAAAATTGAGTGAAATATGAGTTTTTAGAGTGAAAATGAGGGTTTTTGGTCGTTTTAACCCTTAACTTTAGAGTTTTCCTCTTGGGAAAGGTGAGATCAAACTCTCCCTCTGAAGGAAAAGACAAGGCATCATGGGAAAAGCTAGATTCAGATACAGCCTCTCATTTTTCGATGTCTTCATTAAGAGCCCAGACTGAATCCAGAGCACACTCCTTAAAGAGATCTTTCTTGTGTTTGGACTTTTTTCTTAGGAAGAAAAATAGGAACGGAAAAAGAGCTGGAGGCATCTCGAGAAGCACAGAAACAGAGCAAGAAACTTCCAATAAGAGCCGCTTAGATCACAGGAGACAAGCTCACAAACTCACAGACAAGAGAGAATCGTCTGCAAAAACACACCCCAGTTTTATTCTAGTAACACGCTTGCTGGCTTGGAAAGATCAGAAAGAGTCAGTCATTACAGAGGAACAAGTCTGACCAGAGGGGAAGTGAAACATTCAAAATGTTCCTCAGCGCTAGATGAGTTTAGTTTGTCCAAAGCCTGGAAGCTTGAAGCTAATGAGGAGCTCATACTTACAACATGTGTTTTCTGTAGCCAAAAAGACTGAAGGGTGTTTCCTGATGGTGATCTCTGGAGCGAATATGAAGGAATAAACACTCTCTGATCCTCAGCTGCTCGGGCTTCCCTCTCCTCTACACAGCAAACCCCACAGGTACAAGCCTGTGCATGTCGAACGGCAGCACAAACAGGTTCAGCGTCTGTGCAAACATCAGCTTTCACTCAGAACTTTTCTTTTTAAGTCCATTTTGGATTGTAAAATCACAATTTGTTGATTACCATGGCAATAACACAGGGCTTTTTGAAGCTAGCAGGTGCGCACACATGATGAAAAGTCAAACAAATGATGTATTTACCATGCAAAGAATAAGCAGAGAGAGGACCTTCCCTGCCCTTTCAATAATGTTGCACACCCAAGTGTCACTTGTCATTAATTAAATATTGGCTCTCCAAGACAAGTGTTTCCACATATATGCAAATTCTAGAGAATTGGAGGCATATTCAATCTGAAGATGGCTAAATCTTCTTTAGAATTAGCATGAAAAAATGACTTTTTCTCTTTATTTATGAAGGATTCTGTTTCATACTCTCTAGTGTGCACTTAAGGTCTCTGAATGCACCTGCACTAAAGTGCTCCTAACCATACTTCTCTTCAAAGGCCACATATCATAAGACACAACCTTTTTAATGGTGTCTATACAGAAGTATGCGTGCATGGCCTGTCTGCACGCCCCCCCATATGAATAAATTCCCTCTTCAGTCTCTCTTGTTTGCTCCAGCTTCCACAAAATGTGTGCTCAAAGAGTCAGATTTCTATGATACACACATATATATGTATTTGTGTGTGTACAAACTGGTATAGATCGGAAAAGTAGGACTCAAACCAATTTAAAGCAGTCCCTGTAATCCAAGTAATTCCTCTAAAACCCCTTGACGAACAATCTGATTTATGTTGTCGAAAGCTGCACTGACACCTAGCAAGACAAGTACAGAGAGAAGTCCATCATCTGAAGCTGGGCGTAAATAACTTACTTTAACTGATGCAGTCTCTTTGCTATGGTGAGCTTTACATCCTGACTTAAAGTTCTCAAATAAGGTGTTGTTTTGCAGGAAGTCACTACTTTCTTGTGGCTCTTTGCAGCAAATGGACAGTTTGATATAGGCCTGTAGTAAGCTAATGTGCTTGAACTAGGGGTCGGATTTTAAGGAAGAGGTTTGTTTAAAGCTTCTTGTGACTGTGGCATGTAGTCTGTCGATAAAGATATATAGATTGTCTCCAACAAGTAAGAACAAACTAAGGGAAAGACCTCCTTGAACAGCTTAGTTGGGATTGTGTCTAAAAGGCAGATTGATGGTTTGGAGGAGATAATAGAATTTAGTTCCTGAAGGTCAATTGTAGAAAAGCAGTCTAAGTCAGGTTTAACAAGATTTAATGGCATGGCAGGCCCAGGCGAGGGCAGGGGGTTACTCAGTTTGTCTCTAATTTGAAGAATTTTATTGGTAAAGAAGCTCATAAAGTCTTCACAGCTGAGCACTAGTGGGATCACAGGCTCAAAAGAGCTCTGACACTGTGTCAGCCTGGCTACAGCTTGTTTTTATTTTCCTCAATTATTGAAAAGTAGTAGGCTGCTCCAATATGTCGTAAGGCTGTCATGTATTTATTATAACTATCCTGCCAAAGTATACGTGACTCTTCTCTTTTATTGGAGCGCCACATTCTCTATAATTTACGGGATGCTTGTTTAAGTGCACCAGTTACAGAACGAAACCAAGGATCTATCTTCCGATGTTTAATACTTATTTGTTTTTGTCTTAAAACAATGCTGTAATCATATTTAGAAATTATTACATGCTGTCCCTGCCATGTTTACCTCTAAATTTATCACACATGCAGCACGAAACAGGCACAGCTAGGTTCCTCAGTTTTTCATTGTTTCTTTGTCTTTCTGCAGCATGTTTTTTGGGACCTGTTTCCTCAGCACAAACCAGACATCTGCTCAGGTACGGGGGGAGGCTCTTTGACCCAGTTCACACAGGAGCCCCTCCATGTGAAACTCTCTGGAGGAAACCAGCCGCAGAGAGCAGCAGATGCTCCAGTATCGGGCAGAGGTGGGGTGCAATGTCCTCATCTAACATCGAGTGAAAGAGCGACAGGCAGAGGGATGGGGCTGTGAAAATGACTGATGGCGACACAAATGGCAGAGCTGTGATCGGGAAAAGAGGGGGAGGAGGGGGGGAGACGAGGGAGAACGCTGACAGCTGAGAGAGCCTACCTGTCCGCCCTTCTCTTGTTTTCCTGTCTTGATTTGCAAGTCCTCCATGGGACACTCACAGAGTAAGGCCGGGAAACAAGAACAGGTGTCATAAAACACAGCGGTGACTGGGATTTGCATCCGTAATGACCCCACTGGAGAAGCTGAGAGTATGATGGGTGCAACAAAAACCTGTCAGAGGAAGCACCCAGAGCGGTATTCATCACCAAGTTGGCTGCAACATATCTGCCGTCATATCACTTAACCATGATAGAAAGGGGCTTTTGTATCCTGAGTACAGTGACAGGTTGTTTATCCAAGAATTTTCCTCAATGTTTGGTTCAGTGCTTACTGCTAGAATGATGAGGACTTGAATATTTCAGTTTTTCCAAACAATTTGCAGATCCATCTGCCCTTTTTGGTAATGGTTACATTTTCTTTTTAGTTTTTTTTCTGACATTTATTGAAGGAACAGGATAATAGATAGATAGATAGATAGACAGATAGATAGATAGATAGATAGATAGATGGATCAACAGCAGAAATGGAATGGACTTGAGCTTGTATAGCGCTTTCTAGTCTGTTGGAGTTCTCAAGGTAGCTTTACGCCGCAGGTCACATCTACCCATTCACACACATTCACTGACTTATGGTTGGTATCTATGCCAGTTGTCCAGCAGTATCAGCTTACGTATCCTTGCCCTTTCATACCCATTAACATGCCACTGATGCAGCAGTGGGAGCAACTTGGGGTTATGTGTCTCGCCCAAGGACATATCGCCATGTGACAGCAGGAGCTGGAGTGTACAACATTATCAGATGCCTAATTCTGACCCTATCATCTCAGTGTCAAAGAGGAAATTGAGGCTCATCGGACCAGGCAGCTTTTTCCTAATGCCCAATTTTTGTAAGCCTGTGGAAATCGCAGCCTCAGTTTCCTGTTCTTAGCTGACAGGATTGACATCAGGTGAGGTCTCTGCTGCTGCTGCTGATCTCCTTCCAGATTCAACATTTTGTGTGTTTAAAAATTGTCTTCTGCATACCTTAGTTGTAACAAGTTGAGCTACTGTTGCCTTTCATCACCTTAAAACACTAAGGTCAGTCTCCTGACCTCTGAAATCAACCAGACATTTTTGCCCAAAGAACAGTCACTTATTTGGTATTTTCTCTTCCACGGACGATTCTCTTTTCACCCCAGAGATGGCTGTGACTGAAAAGCCCAGTAAATCTGCAGTTTCTAAAATACACAGACCAGCTTGTCTGTCACCAACAACCACGCCAGGTTAAAGTCACTTAAATCACTCAATTTGAACTTCAGCAGGTCATCTTATCTATGTCTACATGCCAAAATGTGTCGAGTTGGTGGCATGCAATAGACTAATTAGCTTTTTGTGTTACTAAGCAACTGGACAGGTGTCAATAAGTTATCTCACAGCTGGTTGGCTGTTTTTGATGCAGGAGTAAAATTGAACATGTAAAAAAGAATCCATCTCTCTATAGTTTTTGAACTCATAAATCAGTGGAAATTTGTTTCCTTAATTATTTTGCACAAACTCATTCAGTGTGGCGCAGCAGGTCATGCATGTGACTCACACTAAGAAGGTTGCTGGTTCGATTCACATGTCGGTCTGGGCCTTTCCATGCTTGCGTAGGCTCTTCCCGGGAACTCCAGCTTCCTCCCATAGACCACCCAATGTCCTGGTGACCCTAAAAGGCATAAGTGGTAAAGATAATGGATGGATGGATGAGTCAATGAGGTCTCCACCTGCAAACTGCACCTGCAAGGCCCAATGGAGACCGAAAAAAGTTATTTAGACAGCATTTGTAAATCATCTAACTTGACATAAACCAGTTGATGACAGACGTTACTAAACCGCAGCCTGGAACTGGTCAATATATTTACAAACATACATTTGTTGCTTTTGCAGGTTATTTAGATGCACCAGTACACATTCAAAAATCTTTAATATGCAGCTAAAACCTCCTCACTGTAACCTTTATTTCTATAATATAATAAGCAATGATGAGGCAATACTGCATTATACAATCCACTTGTTTTGACAAAAGCACTACTAAAATGTTATGATTATGTCTATGACAGAGCAATTCTGTAGTTATTTGGGACAAAACATTAAATTCCAAATGAAATCTGACAAAAACAAAAATCAATGTTTCTATAAAACCAAAGTGCTTCTGTATCTTAAGGTAATAATAGTCTTTTCCAGATAGATTGAATGCTTGTGTTGTCTAAATGGGTAGTAATTTCATTGTCTTTATGAGGTTATTTGGCAAGCAGTAAAGCTTTAAAACCCTTATTTTTAAGGGACAAGGTTGGTTTTATACTCTGATTATTTGGCAAGGATGTCATGGATGATTCGAGGCGTGAGGGGATTAGAAATTCAAACAATCTCAGACTGAGCGATTCACACATCTGAGCTGGCCAGATACCATCAGACATGTTTCATATTTATGACCAGACATCTGCAGGGTACTGAGCAAGTCCTTTTACTGCGAGGAGATCACAGCTTTAGCTCAAGAGCCGTAGCCAATGAAAGTCCAGGTAGAGAGCGGATGGAGTGGAATTGTTAGATGTTGGAGTCGGAGCAGGCATACAAAGACACGGTTCTGCTTTTAAAGTCTGTAATCTCTGACACCTCAAGGTGACAGAGCTTAGTTCAGAGACACTCTCGCCCATCATGGTCTGCATTTCTTTTCATAATATCTGCAAGAGCATCCTGCTTTTTATGTGCTTAGGAATCTTATGTTATGTTAAGATAAAATCCATTTGGACAGAAAATAAACCCTACAGGGGGCTACAGGTTCTCCATCAGTTTAGAAGGGTTTCTTTTCACTCAGTGACCCCCTACTGTAGATTACACAGCAACTTTTATCAGAAATGTATCCACCGTCCATCATCTATACCGCTTATCATTATTAATCTTGATAAACAAATCCTGCTTTCATGAGTTTTTAAGCTTAAACACAATTGCTCAGAGTGAAAAGCTATTATTAGGTCATTATGGAAATACATGTCTGTTCGATTTAGTTTCCACAGTATGACGTCAGATTGTTACCTCTTGTTTTAGAATTTCCCCTTTTAGTTGAATCAATACACAAAAAAGTGTAGCTTTTACCTTTAAAGACCTGTAAAGTCTTATATTAGCAAACTAATACTTACCAAGTCGCAATTTCTAATTTCTAGAAATTGAAATAAAGCTTCCTAATTGGCTTGAAGTTGGAAGACATTGCTGTTTCTTGTTGCTGATTAAGTTAGTCCCCATGACTGTGGCAATGGTGTATGAATTATTGATTATTTAAAAACAGAAATACTTGCATCAGGGTCCCCAGCTGTTATTCCTTATTAGAAGTTTGTTAGCAACTGTCTCTTGAAACACAGCAATGCTTTTAATTTCAAAAGTGGGCAATATCAGATGCATTTAAACATTTTAAATTAAATGTTAAAAACTCATATGCATTTGTTCATCAAAAACTTTTTTTGAGGTATAGAGCTATTTTGAAATCCCATGTACTGCTGGCTTAGGACTGGAAAGTTCTAAATGCAAGGTTTTTATGGCGCAGACAATGCTGAAATTACCAGTTACCACAGAGTTGACCTGTAAACCAACCAGAGTGGAATGGGCCCACTTGGGGATAGGGAGCCTTAAAGGGGCAGGAGCTCTTAAGGAGAGTCTCAAACAGACTGAGAATACAGCTGAAGAGGTACTCTGTATATGAATGATGAACATACCTCAGCAGTGCTCCAAATGAATCTATGAACCTGGCTAAAGGCAGAATATGACCTCTTAACAAAAGCGTATGAAGCTGTCATGACTCACATCAGAGTCAATGTTTCCACGGATGATGGTGGATCCTTTTCGCTGCAGCACCTGAACAGGTTTGCTGCCTTGTGAATGTCCAAGTTTGACATTTCTTTCCCACCAAGTCTTAAACAAATGCCAGAGTCAATACTGATTTTTTTTTATTATTTACTTCTTCAATTAGGTTTGATATCTCTGTCATCCAGCACTTTGAGTTTTTAACCTCTCCTGCTGCTTTGGTTCTGTGCTTCTCTTTGGTTGTTATTTAGACAGGTATCTCAGAAGCATATGGGGCCTTTATCTCTGGGGAGACTGTGTGCTGTGAGATGGCTAAAAATACATTTACTAGACGTCTCTTTGAAGATTGATTTGAAGGCTGTAAAATTTCTGTGTTGGTCCAAAGTAACAGACTATTGAATTTTATTTCAACTAGTCGTAACTATATAGACCAACAACAGACATGGTTATTACCTTACAAAACAGGATCAAAGAGTTGCAAATGAAGATTTTGCAAAACATATATTCTACTACACTTTAATACTCGGACATAGATCCCAAATGCACCTTTTGTAATGTTGATATAAAATCTTCAACACACTTATTCTATCATTGTACTCATTCCACTACATTGTTGACTCATGTGGTGGAAGGTCTGTTGTGCAAAATCAGATATACAGTGCCCAGCACAAATGAGTACACCCCATATTAAAGTAATGTATTAATCAATGTCTAAATGAACAGAAGAACAATTTCGAAAGTTTTGACAAAGCTGAGTTTAACATAACATTTCTTTTAACCATAAGAAAATAAGGGTAATATGAAAACTAAAATTTAGCTTTGCTCCCACCCCTTGGATTGGGGTGTACTCATTTTTGCATCCGGATCTTAAAATTGGGTGCAACTTAAAAAATCTTGTTTGCAATCAATGGCCCACATTTGGGGGAATATTTTTTGGGATGGTATGCCATAGAAAATGTTGATTTTGAAAGGAAACTAAAGGTTTTCTGACAAATCTGAAAGGGTGTACTCATTTATGCTGAACACTGTAACATCATAGTTGAATAACAGATAATAGATATTCATATAATGCAGGTCAGTTTACCACAAAAACAGTTCTTCTCCTCCATGCTCCTCAAGCTCTCTGACTTTCCTTTTGGCCAGAGCAGGGAACCATGGTCTAAGTCCAGAAATGCAAACCAAGTTTTCTTAATCCACAAAAACAATCCTGCTGGCACAGAGAGAAACACTGAGCCAGAGTCCTGTTCAAAGCCAGACCCATAAATCACTGCTGCAGCGTAAGAAAACAGATTTTACAATGCACTCAATGATTTCTTGTTTCCTCATTTGCAGCAGTAGGAGGCAGCTGCTTTCAACAAAAGTGCTTTGAAATAAACTAACATTTCCTGTTTGGTAAGTTTGAATGTACCTGTGATTCAGAAGAACAACACAGAGTCTTAGTAGGTCATTCATTAGATAGACATGATGTTTTTATTTGTTATTTTAGTGCTTAGAAATGTCGCTGCTCATTGACGTCAAACATTCTTTTAAATGTGCTGTCTGTGTTGACCAGGAAACTCTTTAGAAAATAAATATTAATCACACTGAGTAAAGTCAGATGTTTGCCAGTGAAGTAGGGATTGAAATAAAGCAATGTCTTAATAAATCCAATATATTTAAAAATTTGATGGATGAAAATCATTTATTAAATTAACTCTTAAAGACAATCAAATTATTCAAGTGTTGAGAAATGTTATCCAAGGTTTAATGGTAAGCCTCTTTTAGAAACAAGATACAAAACTTGAACGGAATACTGATCAGTAGTTGTAAGGGAAAAAAAATAAAGTTATATATATATAAAAATAAAATTATATATATATATATATATATATATATATATATATATATGTGTATGTATATACATATATCTGAAATAAACCCTCTTAATTTATTCTTATTTTAAGCTGAGCTGCATGAATGAAATTGTTTTGAGTCATCTAGTATGACTGTTTAGATGAGAGTTCTGCTGTCCTTTTTAATAACTAGAGGCATGGCTGATTCGACTATGGCCAATGCCATGTGATGTCAATCAGTTGATTATTGAAGAAGGCTTTGGAACATTGTTAAGGCCAATTCATTATTGCTGCCACACTGTACAGGTGGTCTTAACCAAACATTTGATCAAGTAACTGACCAGCACAGAGGCTGAGCTGATGTGGGCCTGAAATGCCATCTAACCAGTAGCAAAAAAGAGTGAGCTTGTATCCATGTCAGTCATGTCAATGACTATCCAAAACCAGAAGTCCTTACTATGATAAAAAAAATTAGAATTAAAAAAAAAAAAAGGTTTCATGTTCAGACAGAGCCCGCTTGTTGTACCAGGCTATAAATATATTTATTCAGGTTGGAAAATACATCCATACCCCACATACAATCATGTGACTTCTGGGTTTCCTGCAGCCAGCCTCAAGTGGACACTTGAGGAACTGCAGTTTTTGGAACCTCTGAATCGGCTTCATTTTATTACTTCGAGAGGCTGCTGCTTGGCACACCTCCTACTTTTCCTACATCAGAGTAGTTAGGTATAGATATTAAAAAAAGGTTTATTGATATTAAAAAAAAATCCACAACATCCGTTTGAATGGACAACAAGGTCAAATTACTGCTTGAAGAGTCTTTAAACTACAATGATGGCAACAATACTATTTTTCTTTTTTTAAGATTGGTTTTGGGGCTTTTTCTGCCTCCAATGAATGGGTCAGATGACAGTAGATGGTGCAAGGTATGTAGCATAGAGCCTTAACCCGGTCGTGCACCCATGCTCATCGTTAATCTTGTATTTGGGTCACAGAGGCTAACTGCATGGCTATCTGCACATCACAACAACAGCCAAAACACAACACAAGGTTTTTTTAGGCTCAGATTGTTGAAGTGAAAACATTGGTTTGTATCATGGGCAACCAGCTCCCATGGGCTTTGGTGTTGTTTAATGTGACCCCATATTAGAAATAAACATTTTAAAAGAGTCAGTTTTTTAGGTTTGGTATCTCATGTATAAAGAACATCCACTGGCTTACTGTGAGCTGAAGTTTAAGTAAAAGCATTTACTGCCACATTTCCCTTGGTATGTTTTTTGGGGTTTTGAGAGGCCCAAACTCAAAAAGAAAGATCATGAAAAGTGGACTTACACTCAATGGTTGCTAAAAATAAAGATCCGAATAAATGCTGTTGTTGCTCTGTGTGTGCTGGACGCGTAAATAGGCAATTATTCCCAACATGCTCGACATTATGAGAGGATGATTTATCAGTGTTGTATTTACATCTGTTTAAATGATCCCCAAGTGGCAGCACATTTACTTTAGTCTAATGCAGCTTTAATGGCCACATATTAATGTAAATACCATTAAATAGCTGTAAACACTTGCAATAAAAGATGTAATGAGCTTGATTAGGCTGAAGTGCCGGAGCAAAGAGATTGAACTTGTGTCAAGGAAATACTTAAAAGTACACAAAAGTAAGGCTGGGCATTATATTTGGTATTTGAGCTTTACTGATAAATAGGGATGGGAACTTACGGATACCAGTTTCAGTTATGATTGTGCTATTTGATCCAGTTCTTTAACAATTCCCTTTCAATTCCTGCTGATTTTTCTGGAGACAAGAGATGGCCTACATAGGTTTTTAGGGGCCATAAGTATCAAACACATGACACTCATGATATTCAGTGCCGTGCTGCATTAGATAAATACTTCTGCAAATTGCTGAGGTCTCCACTTACTAAAAGTTGTGTCTTTTTATAAAATAAACACAACTTGAACCACTGCTGCCCCTTGTCTGCCAAGATTTTTGACTTTATTATTTCTGCTGACTGTTTCTGATAAGAGGATGGGGTCATTGTTTCTCAAGGCTTGCAAAAAAGTAGAAGGAATTGATAAGCAGAATGGTCAGTGGTATAGATTCCTTGAGGGAGTTGTTAACAGTTCTTAACTGGAGGTGGTCCTCAATTTCCATACTAACTCATAAACTTTAAACTAAATATAGAAATAATAATAATAATAGTGATAATAATGACATTATTTTGATTATTGCTATTATTATCATTAATATTATCATTACTGCTATCATTGTCATTATAATTTCTGTAGACTATATCGTTTAATTCATGAAAAAAGCTTAAATTCAGTAAATCACTTTTATCATGTTGTTCTAGCTTTGCTTGCTACTTTTCACCAGTGTGTAGCTTTAATGTAGTGAAGCTAATATTTTTAATGAAGAACAAATAACTTACTTCATTTTTCCTATACCCATCTCTTGTTTACTTTTTGTAGGCTACTTGGGCTTGTTGTGGATGGCTTGCTGCTGTGGACCTTCAAAGCTGCAGTTACTACAATTACAAATATGTGGCCATTCCTTTAGCCCCACTCCATTAACATTACTGCTTCTGATATTTACCTCTGAAAGATCATCAAAATTAAACACATGGTAGTCCTGGGAACAGCACACATATATTTGTACGGCATTGACAAACAATCATGAATGAACCTGCTGCCGTGGACTTCCCTGTGCTCTATCCTGCATCAACTATCAACAGAAATGACATCATTTAACATAAATTCATACTGTCAGACTGATTAGGCCCAATTTAATTGCAGTTCAACTAGTAGCTTCGATATTAATCAACATCATTCCTCTCCAGTTTAGAATCATTATAGATGTTAATGTAAATATTAGATTGACCTCTCTATCCATGGTTGTTATTAATAATACCTTCATAATTAATACCTTACAACCATATAGATATGAGGACTATCTTGAAAACAAGATGTCACATCTCAAGGGGCTAACCTCAAATAAATCTATAGTCAGCAGAGACAACATGATGAAGACAGATTTATGATCTGGGCGCCCGTGGGTTTGTTGCTATCATAAATTCTTTTCTTAGTAAGAATCAGTAATGAATAATGGCAGTGATTCTGTTGGTAATTTTTTGAGTGAGCAACACTAGCTAAAAAAAAAACTGACATAAGTATTTGGAAATGTTGCAAATGGCAATTAAGATGTGTGGTAGTTTGACTGCAGTCTTTGAAGACTGAAAATTAATAATTGGTCAGAACTATTGCTGAGGTATCAAACAGGCATCAGTGTTGTTTAGCTACAAAAAAGGTAAAGAAAATCAGTAGTTTGGTCCTCACTGCCCAGCCCCTCATCGAAGTGAAACTGTTTGTCATATTGGTGAGATGGAGAAGGGGAAGTAGAAACAGAAATGCTAATTATTGACATTTTGATTTCCCATCACGGTGATAATTCCATGTGTGCCATTGAAAGCACAACAACCTAATCTGTCACCAGAAAACGCTGTTGTTCACATCAAGAATAAAAATTATTCCATTAGCCTTGTTAGCAGGGAGCAAAACAATGAAAAAGCTCTGCTTTTTAGAATTAAATGGTGTTGTTTTTACCAAAGACTGAAAGAGTGTTTGTGTTTTTCTTTGACAAAGAGGTGGACATTTTTTCCTGAAAAGAGAAAGAACATCTGAAAACACAGAGCTGCAGCAGGGTAAACAAACAGATCCTCAAGTGAATTTACTTTTATTTATTTCAGAGTATAACGAATGTGGACTACTTCAATTTTTGGAAATGTTCCAGTGTCTTTGATGCAAATAATAAATAAAAAAAACAGAAATTGCCCAAATTAAGTATCTCAGACTACTGGTTTTGTTGCAATCAGGCCTGGGCAATATATATATATATATATATATATATATATATATATATACACACATACATATATAACATATATATACATATATACATTTATGTGTATATATATGTGTATATATATATATATATATATATATATATATATATATATATATATATATATATATATATATATATATATATATATATATATATACAGTTTCTAATATCTCTTGGATGATGATATTGATTATTGGTGTAGATTTTTTTAAAATTTTTATCTCAGAATTATGGCCATGTTAGTGTCCTTCTAACTCAACAGGTAGTTGTATACAACCTGACATCTTTTGTGCCTTCTAGTGGTTTTCTCCAGTAACACAGATCACATACTGACAAATAAATGAACAAAAATGCTTTTGACACCAGTAGACGTAGTGCACAGACAAACAGCAAGTATATCTTGATCTTCAGAGGAAAGAAATGATTAATATCTGCTAATGTATTTTTTGTGGAAAATTGAGATTTTATTTTGAGGCCATATGGCCTTAAAATAATAGAGAATAAGCATCAATACCATTGGACCGTTACCAGAATCATATAAAAGCTCATAATTCTGGTTTTCTGAAAAATTTATCATCTCTTTTAGAGGATATATCATCTTTTCCATGAATGCATAAATAAAGTGAGATACAATTTGTGGTCCGTGTATTCCAGCCTTATGCCAAGGATATAAAAATAGACAAGATTTATTTAAAACCTATATACAGATGTAGATCAGCACTTTGAATGCATGTCTGCTGTGCAGATGATTAATTGATTTTGATGCTTTTAATTCCCATTGTACACATATACATTTACCCTTTGAGGACATTGTCTCTCACCAGACTAATAGCTTACGCTGTTCAAAGAGAACATAGTACTTATGAATCTGCCGAACATCTGTTCAAAGCATGACGTCAAGGTCTGACTTGAGTAACCCACCTTTACAGAGGAGACCCTCATAATTAAAGTATGCATATAAATGTCCATTAACATAAACCATTAATGTAAATGTTCAGGATTTGTTGGACTGGTGAAGGTCATTGAAGGGCCTTAATGACAATCTTGTTCAAATGAGGCTATTAACGCCTACATAAGAGCAGCAGTTTCATGTAATTATTTATTCAGGTTTAGGATTATTGACAGTTTGGGTACTGGAGCTTATCCTTTTAATGATGAAGTGCTCTTTGGCCCTATTTGCATAAGTACATTTTCTATCCATTGTAAATCAGTGCATGTGAGCAAAATCAACTGGTGAAGTTAAATGATCTTTCCTGTTGCCATTTTCTTTTCATATAAAATGAAATAATGCAGAAAAATGAACTGATCGACACTCATCAGCTAATTAATTAGGTACACCTGTTTAACATCTTGTTAAGACAAACCACTAACCAGCCAACCACTTGGCAGCACCTCAATGTAGACATGGAAGACTTCTGAGTCCAAACCAATGCTGCGCTCTGATGTCCGACTGGGGAGCTGAGAATCAGAATCAGCTGAGGTGATGTCTGGTCCAGTTTCACCCAAGAGCAGAAGTACTTACATGTAAAGAAACCTTACATTTTAAAATAACAACTGTTCCTGTAATTTTACTGCTAAAACACTTTTTTCCTAAAATCATAGACTAGTGTGAAGTTTTCACATTTTGTGGCACTTTTAATAGATAAACACCAACCGACTGGAGCTCCAGCTACAGTTAGCATTGTTAGCTCATAACCAAAACTAATAGCATTCTACAAGACAATTTCATGCAAAAGTCAACATGACAAATATGTCCACAGGTAGACAGTGTACAATACTATTGATGTGATTGGTTCAAACACAAGAACAACCCTAAGTTGTTATCTTAAGGAACAATGCATGGGTATTACTTCCTGTTAAAACACTGAGCAGCCATGTTTGCTGAGGAACTCAGGTCAATGAGGGTTGTCCCTGTAGGACTTAAGGGCGTTACAGATTACGTTTTATGACGTCAGAATTTTTGATTTCCGACGTAAAGGGAACGCACCACAAGCATCAGTATGGGGAAGGAAGGTGATTTAAGGGACATTTGAAAGTGGCACTGTTGTTGGTGCCAGCCTGGTTGATCTAAGTATTTCAGAAACAGCTGATCTACCATTTTCATGCACAAACATCCAGGTTAACAGAGAATGGACTGAAAAAAGAAAATATCCAGTGAGCAGCAGTTCTCTAAGCAAAATGCTCTGTTGATGCCAGAAGTCAGAGGAGAATGGGAGCAGTCCAAGTTCATTAAAAGGCAACAGCTATTTAAATAACTACTTGTGATAACAAAGGAATGCAGTAGACCAATTACCTGCTTGTTAATATAAAATGCTAATTATTCAATCTCATGGCAGCAACTCAATGCATTTTCTCTTTCAAACTCTTGAAAATGAGGTGCCACATCTCAAAGGGCTAACTTCTAGTAAATGTATATTCAATAGAGACAGATACAATGTCTACATATTTCATCACTATCATTATTATTTTAGTCTCTTTGCCTCTTCGTTGGACGGCTGTACAACATGAATCTGATTCTGCTCAAGATTTCCTGCTGCTTACCAGAGGTTCTTGCCACTTCTGGTTCTTCTATAGCCATCCTCAAGTGGACACTCAAGAAACTGCACTGTGTTGCACATCCACTCTTAACATTGTCAAATGAAAGTACGTTCTTGGGGTAAATTTTACTGAGTTTAGGTCAAAGCACAAAGCAGGGTAATTGATTTCAAACGTTTGCTTGGCACTGCTGAATGTCGTACAAACGCATTGCATCACCGCTTAACGAATGCAATATAAAGCAGACATCTATGCCATATCACTGCAGCTGGTATTCCTACACAATGCCAAGAGGAAGTAAGACAGCTGTCCCTAGCTGGAGCCGACAGATGAATGCAGCTGTAACTAAGGTTAGCAAAGGTAGCGTTAACTGATATTAATCTATTGCTGCGTGGCTTGACTTAGCTTGATGTGGCTTAAAATTTGCCTCTATGTCTGCAAATGTTGGCTAAAACATCAGCATGCGGATTTGTTTTAACGATGACCCAGCTTATGCACATGACGGAACTGACCAATCAAAATGACCGCAAGAAATCAACATCCGGAAATGAAATGTCCCAATTGCTGATTAGAATATGACATTCTGCAGTATGTGACAAACAACATTGAATTTGCTCAACATTAGACATAATTACGGGCAGCAACAGCATTGACCCCAAATTCCCTGTCCCCTTTGCAGTATATAAAAGGTCGACTGTACAACCAAAGGATTAGAAAAGACCCATTTACAAATATTTGATCTGGCAACAGAGACTCTGGGAAACAGGTTGACTGACTGCGTTTTCACCAGGGGCAGTGCTGATTTGAATAATGCCAAAGCTGCTCATGCATACTTAGTGGATGATTGACTATTCTCCACACATTCCTCTGACTTTGCCTGTCCCCTCTGAGGGATTAGAGATGCACTTTTACATATAGCAGAGCCACAGCCGACTGCTACATGGCTTTCACTCGCTCGAAGTGCTCTCGACATCTGAAAAAAACAGCAGTAATGGAAACATTTTACCTACTAATACACTCAGTTATTTGCACAATGAATTATAATTAGCCCTTTTTAAACTCTTGTCCTGCCATTATTATAATCAGAAATTACTCTACATCATTATGTTAAATGCAAAATCATAAACAACAAGCAAGATGTGAATGGAAACAGCCCGCAGCTATTTAATGTTGTGACTTTTGAATATTCATAATCCATAGCTGTGCATTCAGGTCTGCTGTGAGTCTGAGAGCTGTGAAAAAATATGTGTCTGTTGTGTTGCTGGATCCAGACCATGCCATTAAAATGACTCAAGTAGAGTAAATGGTACATACACGTCAAAGATGGCAACTACACCAAGTGGAGTACACAAAAAATGTGATTCTATCAGACACTTTCACGAAAATGATCCAGATATACTGACTGACAGCTTATCTATTGAAAATGAAAGTGTGCAAGGTCAAGGTAGACATCTTGATTATATTTGTTGGGAAATCTTGACATTAAATGCATAAAAAACTTGATATTTGTGAAGTTAACTTGATACTGTTTATAGAAAAAAGC
This sequence comes from Cetoscarus ocellatus, assembly GCA_037902135.1. Taxonomy (NCBI): domain Eukaryota; kingdom Metazoa; phylum Chordata; class Actinopteri; order Labriformes; family Labridae; genus Cetoscarus; species Cetoscarus ocellatus. The sequence goes on from JBAMNC010001025.1 coordinate 1,456,550, forward strand.
TTTATGTAATTTGTTTGGAGAACTAAAATCTGTTTTGTTAAAGAAACTTTAAACTTTTTGTTACACAAACTTGATTTATTAGGAAACTTGATGCCCTTTTTCACAGTCCCCAATTCTACTAAAGTTGGGGCATTGTATACAATACAAAAATAATTAATACAATAATTTGCAAATCCTTTTTGACATATTTTTAATTGAATACACTACAAAAAGAAGATATTTATGTTCAAACTAGTACTCTTCATTATTTCTTGCAAATATTTACTCATTTTGAAACATGACGTCTGCAAACACATTCTAACAAAGCTGAGATGGGGCAACAAAAGACTGACTAAGATGAGGAACATTCTACAGGTGAACAGGTTAATTGGTATAAAAGAAGCATCCTGAAAAGGCTCGGTCATTAACAAGCAAGGATGAGGTGAGTTTCACCACTTTGTGAAGTCCAACAGTTCAAGAACATTTCTCAAGGTACAATTGCAAGGAATTTGGGAATTTCTTCATTAACAGTCTAGAATATCATCAAAACATTCAGAGAATCTGCAAGGCTGAAAACAATATTGAATGCTGTGACCTTTAAGCAGCACTGCATTAATAACCAACACCATTGTTTTTAGAGGATATTACCATGTGGGCTCAGGAACACTTCAGAAAACCAATGTCTTTTAACACAGTTTGTCACTACATCTACCAGTACAAGTTTAAACTCTACCATGCAAAGCAAAAGCCATATAAGAGTATCAATGCCTCCAGCTTCTCTCAGCCTGAGATGGACTGATGCAAAGTGTAAATGTCTGCTGTGGTCTGACGATCTCACATGTCAAATTGTTTTTGGAAATCAGAGGTGTCATGTCCTTGGGCTGAAGAGGAAAAGGACCATCCAGATTGTTATCAGAGCGAAGTTCAGCATCTTTGATGGTACAGGAGTTTGTTTTTGCCCATGGCATGGGTAACTTGCACATTTGTTAAGGAACCACTAATGCTGAAAGGTACACACAGGTCTTGGAGTAACATGTGCTGCCATCCAAGAGACATCCAAGCCACATTCTGCATGTATTACAACAGACCTGTCTCCTATGGAAAATGTGTGGTACACAATAGAGCCCAAATTACAGCAAGAGACCCTAGACTGTTCAGCAACTGAAGTCGTTCATCCAGTGACAAGGGGAGATAATTCCACCTGCAAAGCTTCAACAATTATTGTCTTCAGGTCCCAAAAGCTTATTAAAGCAGCACTGCAGATCTTTTGAGCCTTCAAATATTCTCTCCAAAGTCTGTTCAGTGGAGCTCAGCGCTGTAACAGAGAGAATGCCCCCGCCCCCTTCCCCCCACAGCACTTCCATGCTCTGTTTAGGGGCTATGTAACTTTTGCTCCCGTGACAGGGACACATATCGCAAGATGCTGCGAGAAGTGCAAACTGCTTTACGGCACTACAAGAGATTTGGCTTCCAGCTAAAGAAGCCGGTGTTTTGCATGTAGTAGTAGCAGTCATGGCATCCGCAAAGCGTGTGAGGAGGACTCTTTCTCCAGGTTCAAGGGCCAAAAAGAGACTGTCAGACAACGCAAGGAACAAAACTAGAATTAACACTGGAGCCCACTTTGCTCGGTGGCGAGAGCGTCAGGAGATGGAAAATTGCATGACGGACGCCAAGCTTGCAAAGTTACTGCTGGAGAGGTAAGTTATGTTTTCATCGGGTTTTCCCCCGTTCAACACTTGGTTTCAGTCGGTGGTTGCTCCGTAGCATTGCATGCTTTGTGTAACTTGGTGGACGTTGTTTTGTCAGTAAATGCTACCAGCGGTTATTTGCCGGCGAGTTTCTCAGATTGCTGGAGATATTCATGGCGCCGTGACTCTCGGTCATTCACTATTTCACTATATCTTCTATGTCTTCAGACGTCCTGTCGACTCGCTTCTCCTGGCTCTGTATGTCAACAAATGCACGTTGCTGTGAGGCGCTGTGTTACGACAATGCAATTACACCCAATGACCAGAGTGGCCCTTCGAGAGCAGACAAACCTGAATCTTACTTGGTGGGGCTTTAAGTGTTGTTAAAAGGAAAGGTGATGGAACACGATGGTCAACATGGCCCTGTCTTTTCTTTGTATAATTTGAAGGTCAAAAGGAATACAGGTCAAAAATGATTTGCAAATCATTGTATTCTGATTTTTTAAACATTTTTCGCTCTGTTTCACTTCATTGGAATTGGGGTTTGTAAAAAAAGGTATCATGTTTAGACATAGATGAATTATTAACAAATAGTTTCAACTTTTGTTCTATTGTGAAGAAAACTTGATAATATATATGTGAAGGAATTTGATACTTTTTAATTTAAATAATCTGATATTGTTCAGCATGAATATATATTAATTATCTGTTGGAAAAATTAAAACCAACCATCAGGAAAACTTAATTTTTTTCTTTTTAAAAACTGATACAGATTATAAAGTTAAGAAAACCCAACTCTTTCAATTGATGTTGCTGGACATCATTTGATCAGAAAACTTGGTGTCATTCTTAAACAGTGTGTGATATCGTATATGTGTCCATATACTTTTGGCCATTATATTTGCCTGGAGAATTTCTTTTGCAGAGTAACCCCAGATGAGGTCATGTCAAGGCAAAACTGTATGCAGAGAATGGGAAAATTATTGCAAAAGTTAAACACAATGAAGCCTTTAATTGTAATTAACTTCTCTTAGAACATGTTTGGTCTGGGATTTTAATTTTTAATCACTTCAATCTCCTGCTGAGTCTCTCTGGCTTTCTTGCTGATTACACACGGAATGACTCAGAGAGCTGATTAGGCTTTCTCAGACATGTTTGGCCGTGTCGACCCTGCTCTATAATTACACCATAATGGACAGAGGGCTCATGGCACACCATCTTCTCACTCATAGAGTTTGATCAGAAATAAAAAGTCAAGACGAAACAAGACAAGAAAGACAGCGAAGTGGGGATATAAAAGATTAAAACTTCATAATGTGCTTTGGGGAAAATCTTGATGCTGTGAATGAGCATCTCCGGGGCTCATGCATCCCATAAAGCTTCTTTTCACTGAGCTCTAAAGCCATTGTGTTGTAATGCAATAAATAAAACTGATGTGGAGCATTAAAGAGAGAGTCGAGCTGAGCTGTAGCCGCCGCTGTGAGGAGCAGCAGTGAAAACCTGGATTGTTGCTGAAGTAAATAAAGGCCTGTGCTCTGAAGCTTTTACATCTCTTCTTTAACGTCACCTATGGTGTTCTGTGGACGGTACAATGCAGCTCCACTGTGGGGAGCTGTGTCTCTGCGCCTGCTCTCTCTCTCTCTCTGCTTCTTTCTTTTGTCTCAGTCTATCCGTCTTCCTTTTTCTGTCCGTCTCTCTCTGGCACATAGCATCATATGCAGTGGCTGTGGGCCGTCGTTGCGCATGCTAAAAGCTCAGCTGGGAAGTCAGAATCCCTTGGACTGATGCTCTGTGGCCTCAGTGTTTCACAGCTCTGCAGCTCAGACTGACCATCTGGGTTAGGATGGGGGAGGTGGCGTATATATGTGTGTGTGAGAGAGGCAGAGGGGAGGTGGTGGGCAGGAATGCACATACACGTTTTCTGTCCTCGTGTCCTTTCTGATAATTCTTTAATTTACAGCAATCATGCAGAGGGGTGAGGAAGCGCTCACAGAGTGCACTGCACAGGTGTGTGTGTGTGCAGGGGGTACTTTCTCAGTTTATCGTTTTGCATATGCAATGATCCTGCACACTGTGGGCAACGCTTCAACTGGGACGACAAAGGTGTTGTTACTTTAAATTAGCGACTGCATGGCATGCAGCTTTTATAGTCCAGGAGTGTTATTGTCTAGTTTACCAAGATGGATGGCCCAGATATAGAAGCAAGGCCTGCAGTAAAGGAATAATACGTAGATTTTTATACTGAAAGGTTGAAAATAATCTAAAAATGTCCAAATCTAATATTGTTTTTTTGTTTTAATAGCTTACATCAGAGGTCCACAACCACCACACCATGGACCAGCAGCAGGCTGTAGAGACACAAAAATAATTTATTCCTGAACCCTTTTTTTTTGATAACTGAGGATGTTTTATTTTGAAAGTATGACAAGAAATGATTACAAGATCCTTACATGCCCATTTGTGTGCATCACAGCTGTGATGAACAAAAAAATCACACCCTGAGATAAACTCTCTGCTATATTTTGTGCTCATGCACTCTTCCACTTGTGCTCTGAAATATATTTAACTCTGCACAATGCTGGTAACTGAAGGATAGTGGAGGCACACATGAGTGCTCGACCCCCTAAGAGGCCATCCATCCATTATCCACTCCTCTTATCCCTTTCGGGGTCATAAGGGGGCTGGAGCCTATTGACATTGGACAAGAGGTAGGGTGCGTCCTGAACTAGTCACCAGCCAATTGCAGGGCCACATAGAAAGACAGATAATCATTCATGTTCACACTCACATCTAAGTGCAATTTGGAGTCACTAATCAACCAAATGAGCATGCTTTTGGTCTGTGGGAGGAAGCCGGAGTGCCTGGATAGAACCCACGCATGCACGGGGAGAACATGCAAAGTCCACACAGAAAGGCCCTAAACGATTGAACTGGTGACCTTCTTGCTGTGAGGCACCTGCATTACCTGCTGTGCTGCCCATGAAACAGACAGAAAACTATTATGTTAATGTTTTGTTTTAAATCTAACTAGAAGAAAGAAAAAATAGCACAAAAACAACAAAATGGTTCATTTTAATTACTTTTCCTTTCATAGAATCTGATTCAAAAGTAATAATACTTTGGCACCTTGACCTTTGTCTCTCCTACACTGTCTGGCTTGATTGCTTAGTGTATTTGGATGACTGCATGCCAAAAAGTGTTTTGAACTTTTCTTTATGTTTGTGATCTCCAAAATTTTCATACTAACTGAGATTTGAAAGTCTTCTTGTGAGTGGCCAGGTTTAAACGGTAGGGTTTGTGATGTTAGCTTTTGGCATGGATACACAGTTACTATTGAGTTGTTTCAGTTTTGTAGTCAAGTTAGTGATGTTAGCAGGTTTTGAACCACTGTGTTGCCTCAGGCAGCCATGTTTCTACCAAAGGAATGCTTAGGAGTTCCTGTGAAAACATGCAGCTGTGTTTATCTTGGCAGTCGTCCGCAGAAGAGTGGCAGGATGAGGGGAAAGGGTTGAGCTATTAAGGTGAAAAAGATCATAACATGGCTGCTCTGAGAAAGGCTGCTCAGAGTTGGTTTCTAATAGGTCAAAGACTTCATCTGTTTGACATATTGAACAAAAAATGATCAGTAACAATCATGTAGACCACAGAAAACTGTTAGGTTGAGTATGATGTGTCACCTTAAATATCCACTTTCTGTACTTTCAAACAGACTTTACACATTTCTGTTAAACAACAAATCTTCGTTAACAATGTGCCTTAATGGAATAAAAATTGTTCCGTACAGAGTCTGACAGTCATTGACAACAGACTTTCAGATTAACAGTACAAAGCTTAAAAAATAATCAAAGCCAATTAGAAAGAAGGCAGGGAGGCTCTGAGTAAAAGCATTTTCATAGACAGAAAAACGAGGGTTAGATTTTGTCCAGTAGCTGTCTCGAGAACTCACAGAGCTGGTTTGTTTAGTCAGAAAGAAAAAAAACAAGCATCTGAAGCTGATAATTAAAAGAGCACTCCAGCTATTTAGCATGCCATTAAGTTTGGGGAGATAAAAATAGACAGTTGAGAGAGAAAAGCAGAGATACCACACTATTCAGATCCTCATCTATGGAGAGATCCAAAACCACTGGATACGTTCACTCTCCACACAAATATGCAACTTTTAATAGATTTTTAGAAGCATTTTTGTGGCATTTTTTGAACCAATCAGTTTGTGAGACAGGTTTTCTGTTTTTGGCACCTCCAGGACCACAAGAGGAAGAAGCAGAGACATTACTGAGATATAATTGCCTCAATTTGTGAAAGAAGTTTTTCAAGATTTTTGTTTTCACCAGAGAATTACCCAGTTTTACCAGAGTTGTTTTTAAAATATGGTTTTACTTTGAAAAGAAATAATTGGATGTTTTCCTTGCTTGTAATTTAGCATCTGCTTTTATATTGTTCCTGCTGTATTCACATTAACATATTTTTCATAAACCACCAAACATTTGAAAATATATCCCCTCTAAAAGACCTGATTGTGTGTAATTGTCTAAGTCTGTGCAGTGCAAAAGAAGTTGGGGAAGGACATATTAATTGTTAAATGTTCTGAAACTGTGCATTTTCTAATATATATTCTAATGCAGGGGTCCCAAACCACCATACATGATGTGGAAATCAAATCTCATTTAATCAAATATATGATACATGTAGCATGTAGAGAAGTCAGGAGAGTTCTCTAACAACTCCTTCAAGTTATTTGGACCTTTAGCCTTTTTCTAAACCATAGGGAAACACACATAATAGTTTTAGCAGCTCATTAATAGGCTGCAGTCATGAAACAGTGTCAAAGGTTAAAATCAAATTAAGCCTTTTTTCTAATGGTTTAGGGCCAGATTAAAGCAAAGGAAGTCATGGTTTCATGGTTTCACCAGAGAATTACCCAGTTTTACCAGAGCTGTTTTTTAAATATAGCCTTACTTTTAAAAAGACATAATAATAGGATGTTTTCCTTTCTTGTAATTTAGCAGCTTCTTTTATATTATGTAGGAAGTCATGGTTTCATGGTTTACAGCCAGGTAGAAGAAAATGAAGCTGTTGACTATCTGTGGAAACTTTATCCAACTGTACTCATAGACAATCACAGATGTGGAAACACTGCCCTTAAACTGAAATGCAATTCACAATTGCGCATTCCAAAAATTTCCTCCACACCATGGGTCCGTACAAGGCCACATAGGTTGTTTTGTACTTGGAAAGACACACAAAAAATAAAGAGTTATCTTTGAGTGAATAATGGAGATGCTAGATGATGTCTGCTTTTTAAAACCACTATTTCAATGGACCTACTTTTTAGTTACTTTAATGTATAAATTTCAATAAAATCATTTTGATTAACTGTGACATCAACACATTTCTATATGACTGAGGTACTTAAATGACTGTTTTAACATATCTTTTACAGTTTATTTTCCTGTGCATGTAATTCCTAACATGCACAGATATTTAGTTGACATCTTATGTTATGTTTTGTAAGAAAACAGTAAAACAAATATATATATACATATATATATATAACCAAAGCTGCCTAAAACAGGATAGTACTCATCTTACCTTGGTGGCTCACACTGTCCCTATCTGCCCTGCTCTGATATCCTATGTGTACATTGTTTCCTCTTGTATTGAGCACCTCATGCTCAGCTACTGCTTGCTGGTGATGGTTAACTTTTAATAGGTTTATGTTGTTTTATTCAGAAAACACCTGTGTGTGTGTACAATGTGTTCACTCATGCTCCCTGAGACAAACACCACAAAAATTCCATTATTGTCAAAAATAATTTTACAACATTTATAAACATCAGAGGGTGGCGCGGTGGAGCATCAGGTAGTGCATGTGCCTCACAGAAAGAAGGTTCAATCCCTGCGTCAGCCAGGGCCTCTCTGTGTGGAGTTTGCATGTTCTCCCTGTGCATGGGTGGGTTCTCTCCAGGCACTCTGGCATCCTCCAAAAGAGCAAAAACATGTTCATTAGATTGATGGTGACTCTAAATTGCACTTAGGTATCAGTGTGAGAGCGGATGGTTGTCTAGCTCTCTACGTGACTCTGCGATCTGCTGGCAACCAGTTCAGCCTGGGATGGGATCCAGCCCCCCCCCACGACCCAAAAGGGATAAGCGGAGAAGATAATGGATGGATGGATAAACATCTGAGTAAATAAATTCAGCATAAAGTTTGTCTTCATTTATATTCAAACAGTGAAATAAAACCCTAGTAAAGGCACAGATGCTCTGCAAATATGTGGGCAGGAATATGTGAACATGGACCCTCCAAACATTCACCCACTGAACGTCCACCCACATCCCATCATACAGCAGGATATTCCCCTCCAGAGCACCCCTCATTATGTTGACTCAACAGCTAACAATCTTTCACTTCTACATCCAACAAAGAGGAAACAGGGTCCTGAGAAAACATCTCCAACACAGGACAACACATCAGCTTTCTTCTTCACTTTACTTCCCTCCCACTGCGGTACAAAGAGAATGAAAATATGGGCCAGCAGCAATTAAATTGGTAAATTTCAGGGTTGGTTAAAACTCAGGAAGTGTGTTGGCATGGGAGCAGGGGAGGAAGCGGAGGAGGCCGGTAGTCAGACAACAAAGACTCCCTGACTCTCTTTTGCATGTTTTTGCATCTCTCCCAGCCTGAAGATGCAGATCAAGGCTAAGGTAATTATGCTCTGATTGAGTATTCATAAACCATTATGCCATTGTTTTTCCTTTAATGATGCAAATTACAACTAATTACCTCACGTTAATGGATGCCCAAAGTCTTTACGAGCTGTGGAATGGTGCAATTAGGCGACTGTTTATCTTACACCACTGCGTGTAAATATTATTTGGAGGTGTATAGTTAATGTAAGCATGTCCATTCATCTTGCCCATTATCTACACCAGTTTGATGGATGTCGTTGCAAAAAAGAGCTGACTCTGCATTAAAAGAACTTTTCATTTTCAGGCACATGATTAATACAACTGCAACAAAGAAGAGAGGTTTTGAACATTTAAGTGGGTACAGGCTTTTTGGATTTACAGGTTAATCCAGTTGAAGCTGGATGTAGAGGCATAATGGCATGATAAGTAGTCTCATTAACAGAAGTTTAAAGGAACTAATTACATACTTATGTAACTTATCTTTATTCAGAGGTTCCCAAACTTTTTCCAACGTCTCCATCATCCACTTTGATATATAAATATCTTATATGGATAAACAAAAAAAAACAATGTCAGTCAGTTCTTTAATACCAAATTCATATATTTTTAGGATCAATCACAAAGCTGTAGAGCCTGGTATATGTATTAGAGAGTGACATAGGAGTGGAATTTCACTCATGTCCAGTCCCACTCCCACAGAAAAAAATATTTTTAGGCAGGACATTGAATTTGATTTGATCTTCTCCCCGTTCTTTTATAGATTACATTGTGTTCTGCAGTTTTATTTCAAAAGATATGGCAACAGGAGCAGTTCATCTGTGATAATGTAGGGAGGCATTTATTGACTTAATCCAAACAAAAACCTTCACTAAAGGGCACCAAAAATAAATAATACATGGCCTGTGGTCCCTATAGTTTTTCTGTGGAGGACCAGCAGCTAAGTTCCTGTTTCTAGCTGTTTCGCAGGTCAGTTACAGTAAGAAGAAAAAAACAAGAAATCAGTTCATGGGTCACAACATACGTACCTTAGTGTAATAAACCCAAACATAACATATAATGGTTCATTTTACTAATTTATTAAGCAATTGTTTCCTTTGAACAGTGACATTACTTTCATGTTTTAAATGGCTAATTGCCAGTTCTGGCAGGGAAGCGTGCTTAAAAGATAGGTCGCTACTTCTGACTTTGCACTGCAAAGGAATTTTTACCATATCGGTTTCTCCGCTGGTGTTTGCTCCCTCCATTGCTGTTCTTCTTTGAATGCAGAAAGCAGCGGCTGGAAGCACAGTTGGCTTCTGGGCCGTGTAGTTCTTTTGACTTGCGTTACAGTGTATGCTCATTGAAAGAAAACTACAAAATGGCGGTGCCTGTCCTATGTTTTTTTGCTAGTTTGTTTGCTTTTTGGTCATATTGGTTGAATCCTGCTCCCGTCTGCTCCCGTTAACTTTTTTATCCTGTCCCGTCCTAATCACGTGATTAATTGTAAAGTTGACTCCCATCCCACAGGATTCCCATGTCAGCCTCTAACATGTACTCCCCTCCAAAAATTGGTAAGTGCTACTTTGGTTACTTATTTCTCCCTTTAATTATATAACTGGGTATTGTATTATTTGCCACTGGAGAGCCTTTACCATAAGGTTCAAGTATTGTGCCCTGGTGGAATCAGCACACAGCTAAAGCAGGTTACAGTCTTGTGTTAATTGGAAACACAGTGCTGCAAGTAAATATTGTTGCCATTTCTCTGGCTCATCATCTTTGCCATTTGATGGATTTTTTTTAATCGAGGACTAACTCTGCATTAAAGAAACTTATCCACTAAAGAAAACAGCAGAAATGTGTGTTTTAACAGAATATAACTTAAAACACACTTTAAGGTTTCCGATGTTTGTGACAAGTAAAGCTTTTATATATCCAAGGACCTTTAAAACTTTGCAACCCCCCAAGACTCATTAAAGGCACAAATTAGGCAGCTTCAAGGTTGACTTAAAAAAATGCCAAGACAATTTCCTTCCTTCTGAGCACAAATCTTCTTTTTTCCTTGACTTGAATCGCTCTGTTTCTTCTTTCTTCCCATTCTGATGGTTGTCTCGTCTGTCAAAAAAAGGCTCTTGCAGACTCCAGTGAATCATGTCGCAATTTGCTGCTGGCACTTTCATCATTAAAACTTTTGTACCACCCTGCGATCCTACAACTTTCCCCCTGATAAGGCTCTCTTGAAAGCGTGAATAGAAAATTAGTTCAGCAACAACCGAGCAGGGAAAAGAGACATGGCAGGCCTATTATTCTGAAGGCTACACAAGCAACGCGAACGGATACTTCTGGAAAACATAAAACACCCCTCTGATCGATGAGAAAAAGTTGGGGATGTTTTTGTCTGAAGTTTAAATAAATTCATTAATGATGTAAGACAGTGGGCTTGTTTTTCTGATGTTTGCAAGATTCTCAGGGACAGAAACTCATATGACGTAGTCTCATTTTCCCATATTATGTCTTATTTTATTTTATTCATTTTGGATAGCTTAGATTCTGATATAATGTTGTTCTTCTATGTGTAAGGTTTTTAAATAAATAGGGGGAAATAGACAAATAGATATCATTCATTTTCTGTTTCAACAGCAACCTAAATATATTGAATAAAGAAAAGACTGAGCTAAATCACATGGAACATAAATATTTAAACAGACCTTTATTAAGGCTTTCTTCTGACACCACACAGGTTTGAAATTTAATATTGTGCTACCATTTGGAAGTGTGATTATCTCCTTTGTCGAAGATTTGATGCAAATCTCAACTGACGATTCAACTCACTTGATTTGTGAAATATCACACCATTCAGCCTGCTTATTCATCTTGGTATGTTTCGATTTGACCTGATTCAAATTGATCATGAAACATTTTTTATTAATTTGAAACTTTCAAAAAAGAGAAACAGTGGTAACATTTTACAACAAAAACATAAATAACTAGAAGTGCCCTGAGAGCATAAACCTCTTCCAAGTCATTTATGACATTTTTATATGAATTATTATGAACAATGTTGAAAACTGCCCTATCATGACAAATCCTATTAAAAAAAAACCTGGATCCTGATGTGGATCACCACCAAAATCAAAGTACTTCCCCCTTGTGCTATGACCAACTTTCACTGAAAATTTAATTAAAATCCATCCAGAACTTTTTGTATTTTCCTCACAGACAGTTAAACAGAAAATTAAACAGACAAATGCTGTCAAAAACACAACCTCTGAGGAAAAAGTAACAACAAAGATAACAGTGAGCACAAACTTCTGCCAAGGCATTCCTGACATGCTTAACCAAATGATTATTAGACATGTGGAAAACTGCACTAACTTGCAGCATTAACAAATAACTTAAAAGGTTCCCGGATTCGCATTTGGATCACCACCAAAATCTAAACACTTTGTTCTTTTACTGTGACTAAAATTTCTAGAAAATTTTATTCAAATCTGTAGAGATATTTTTTAAGATATCTTGCAACATATAATACTTCCAAACACAGGGGCTTTGTTGAGGAATAGAGAAACACTGTATAGAATCTTACTGAAGCATCTAATCGACCCACTGTTGTTTTTTGTATAGTTTTAAGCTAAAAGTGGGTTAATTGGGAGGCTTTCCATGGTACCACAGACTGCTACATATCGCCTAGCTGGCTATTTCCTCAGGGACAAAGCTCACCTGGTGCTTCAGTGGCAATCATATACTAGTGCCATGGGACTCAAGCAACCATACTTCAAACTATCCCTCAAAGATGGTGGTGAAATGTTAGCAAAGTCTTCGATTTCATGTCTTCAAAAAGTTTGCATCCAAACAATAGAAAAGATGTAAAGAATTATCGCAGTGTATGAGCCACCAAGCTGCTGCAAATTCGCCACCCTCCTAAACTGGTTTGTGGTAGTGATTTGAGTTAGAGCTAGTCACAAGATTTATAATGCAGCACTAACTGTGGAAAAAAAGATTTAAGAAAAGCAAATTTCTCACCAGCCTTCATAATACATATGTAAAAATCCACCCAAAGTTAGGGCCTAAATGTCTGTTAACTGTTTTGCTGTAAGGTGAACTTATTGGCTTTAAGAACCTGTTGGTTATAACTTATACACACTTTTTTAAATGTCTGTTTTGCTCATACCTTATTGACTTTGCCTCAGGTCCCACAGAGCTTCTCATGCTGCTACTAATCTAAAATAATTGAGTAAGTGTGTGAGGAATTGTGGAGTGTTCACTGATGGCCTATTATTTAATAAGGGCTGTGAAATCACACTCCAGGCAGCCACAACAAACTCCATTTTCCCTTTGTCCCTTTAGACTATAGTGGGAAAAAAGTTAACCATTCACACATAAAAAATAAAAAATAATAATTCCATCTCTGTTCATTACAATATAGAGTGAGGTTCTACCTTGTAATGGAGGTCAGGCAGAAGAGTGAAAGCTCCGAACTGTTAACTATATTGAAATTCCAGTCTGGCTCATTAAAAGTAGATGTATGCACGTCCACATATTGTGAAATGTTTTGTTCTGTTTCATTTTGAGTTGAGTGCCGTGAGCTGATTACATTAACAAGGCAAATTATATACAATACGTGGAGCTTATTGTTTAGAATTGTTTTTGCAGTGTTTTCATTTAGAAGCTGGTTCACTGCAACTCACTTTAGCACATAAGGACTTCTCATACCACTGCTTCACCAACTTTATTCACTTTATGATGATTAAACATGAAGTTTGAAGAAAAGACCTGGATAGCAGCCAAAGTGTGTTTGGCAAATATTGTATTTATGTGAGGGAATCAAATCTAAGAAAACAAAACTCAGAGTGGAAATTCAAGTTTCTGTAGGGACCTAAAATGTATTTGGAATGGGATATTAAACGTAAGGAAAGGGAATGACGGAGGGTGCGACATGTTAAGATTTGTTTTGTCAGCTGCAACTAGACACTAGAATTTCCCTGCAGGGTAATGAGGGTTCACCCATCCATCTATCAGTCTATCCATTTATCCACACATCCATCCATATACGTATATAAAGCCAGCAAACCAAGCCATCCATCCATCAGCCACTCTTGCACCCATCCATCCATTATTCTATCTATCTATGCAACCATCCATAATACCATTGTCCAAGCAGAAAGCAAGCCACCAGTACAATTCATAAATCTTTTATCCATTTATCCATCCAGACAACCAGTCAAGCAGCTGCCAGCCCAAACCACTCTTTCATGCATCCATCATTCAAGCCAGCGGGCCCCATCCATCCATCTATCCATCTGTAAGCCAGACATTGTTGCACCCATCCATTTATTATTACATCTATCTGTCTGTCACTCATCAATCAATGAATTAATCAATCCCTACTTATGTAGTGCCAAATCATAAATGTTACCTCAAGATGCTTTACAAAATGGTGGGTCAATGTCATACCCCAGAGCTGGGCAGGGACAAAGGTTAACAAGAATCCATGATAGTGATAAGTCTATGGATGCCCATACCAGACATTCGTCCTTATCATATTTCCCTGCTGAATATACAGTAATTACAGGATAATTCCTTAAGATGAGGGATCTTGTTTTCAAGAGGGTTATCCTCTCTATATGGTTATAAAGGTAATTATATTGGCATAATCATTAACACTTTAACATTAACAGCTATAATGGTTATGAACTGGAGAGGGCTGATGTTGGTAGTCATGACTACAGTGATATGTGTGTGATATTTGCAGGAACTACCACATTTTATTTTTGACTGATCTAATTAAATGGGGCTAAAGGAAAGGCCAAATATTTGCAATTGTGGTAGGTGTGCAAGAAGAGGCGGGAGTTGTGGCAGGACAGGTCGTGGCTGCTTCACCATGACAATGAGCCTGCTCACAATGCCCTGAGCATCCGACAGTTCCTGGCCAAGAAGAACATCGCCGTGCTGGAGCAACCTCCCTACTCACCCAACCTGGCTCTGTGTGATTTTTTCCTCTTCCCCAACATCCAGGGGGTCATCAAGGGGACCCGTTTTGAAGACCTGGACGACATCAAAAAGGCCATGACGACGGAGCTGCGGAGGATCCCAGAAGAATCCTTCAAGGAGTGCATGAAAGCGTGGCAGAGAAGGATGGGAAAGTGCATTAGACTCCAGGGGGATTACTTCGAAGGGGAAAACTTGTAGTTTGTAGTTTGGATTCTAAATAAATCTTTTGTGACACCAGTCCTGGAACTTTTTTTTCACACCTCGTATGTGTTGTGGTGTATTCTTTTAAAGGGATATGCCAACTTTTTTTTTTTCTTTTGTGACTTGCATCACTCCCAAGTCCATGATAAGCAGATAGACAAATGTCAATCAACAGAGAATTCGTAAACAGAGGCTTTGTTTTGTCGACCTACTTCCGCAGCGGTTTGCACTAGAAATGCACTAGAAATTCGCGAACGAGTCAAGTCTTTCGAAAAGCTCTTTTAAGTGAACTATGAGAACTGGTCCGCAGCTGTGAGAGAGCAGGTTGTCTGTGAGCCATGCTTAAAAGCAAATTGCCTGCAAATTTAACGCATGCACAGTCGAAAGGATGGAGTCTATCTGCTTGTCATGGACTCTGGAATTGAGGCAAGACACGAAAAGAAAAAAAAATTGGCATATTGCTTTACACTGAAAGGTTGGCATATTAATAGTAACAATACAATAATGTGGCTATTTTACAGTGTTTTTTAAATACACCTTCATCAATTGCTATGGAACTTTCCTGATCTCATAATCAAATTATTGTTGATTTAAATATGTCCTGAGGTTGTTTTGGATTTGCACTACCAGTTATCTTTTCAAATAATAATTAATAAGGGAGCTGATAAGTTAAAGAAAAATAAATCCCTTCAGTGTCACAATCTCAGAACTGCATGTAAGTTTTCCACCATTGTGTTATGTTGGATAAAAATGGCTGCTGCTCTGGGTATAATCAATAGAGTAACACTTTAGAATGTACCCTCCTTTCTTTGGCTTTAATATTTGGCTCAATATTCAGTTTAAACAGTAAGCAATAACCACTTCTTATGGCTTCACTGGATACTTTTATTACTGCATCTCTCCAGCCTTACAACTTTCTGTATTCCCTCAAGTGCTTCAAACACAACGGAGTGTTAGCTTGCATCTCTTTATGACTGCTTGCACCAGAATCCAAAGAAATAATTTCCCTTTAGTGGATCCCTCTTTACTCGATGCATGCATAACTAATAGACGTGAAATGCAAAGTACACTTAAGGTAAACAGATGGAGGCTCTCCTCGCATGTGCCGCCTGCTCAGGTAAAAATGATAAGGCTGCCTTCAGAGAAATCTGTTTTTCACATGCTGAATGGCTTCTGCTGCTTCTCGCTCACACAGTAATTGAGGGCTGACCATGAATAAGTCAGCAGTATAAGTCTCCTTTCTCTTCTGCAGCTTTTTTTTTTTTTCTTCATTTCTATTCTCTTCCCTGCGCGGCCCACAGCAGAGCACTGCAGCAGCTGTCTCACAGGATGTAAACGTAGGGGTGAGCGGTCCTTTCCACATCTCTCAGCACTCCACTCGGGCTAAATTACGTGTCATTGCAGCCCAGTTTCATCACAGACACTTGTGTTGTCTCCTTTTGATTTGTTTATTTGCCGGGGTGTTATAGCCTTACGCAAAACAATATGAATTTTGCAGAAAGGCCACACTGCTCCCACAGCATTTGAAGATGGCAGCCTTTTTTTCTTTTTGTCACTTGTGGTGCTGGAGATACTCTTATTCAAGGGTAGAGCATCCTTGTGCTGCTATTTATATCCAAGGAGTGCATACAAGAGGGAGATGTATGTGTGTTTGTGTGTATGAGAATGTACTTTTCAACTAGGGTGTTATTCACTGCTGCAGAAAATGCAGAAGAATATTATTTTTCTAATTTTTAGGATGGAAATGTAGAATGTAGCATTGATGTAGCATTAAAAAGAGGGAAATAAAAAGTGAGCCATTGCTTGGCGTCATTTCAGGTGTCATGACCAATGAGAGCAATCCAAGAACTAGAAAAGCACTCTAGAGAGCGCAGACCTCTGCCAAGCAGCTCAGTTACAGCAGTGGCTTTTCCACAACCCCTGTAAAAGATACAATTCTGGACCACCAGATCCAGAATAGTGCCAGGATCCAGACCAAACTCAGCACATACATGGAGGTTGTTATTCTGTATGAAAACAACAAGTTTTGAGAACATCACTTAACATTTTGATTTAATATGAATTATTGAATGTCGTCCATGGGATTTCCCATTCTAAAGTTCAATGTTTTTTTGTGAAATCAATCTGGATTGGATCCAGATGAATGATTTTTTAAAATTCTGCCCAATGTTAACCTATGGGATTTTTTGAAATTTTGGGAATTTTTGGAATCCAGACCAATATCTGTATTACCACCGAGTTTAACGGCTTCTTCATTGGACCAAACTATACCTCTGGTAAATTTTCATGTAAATCCATCTAGTATTTTTTCCGTAGTCTTGCTAACAGACAAACAAACAGACAGACCGTGGTGAAAACATAACCGCCTTGGTGGAGGGAATGATATGTACCTCACCAGTGGTTCATTGCTTGCCATGATGTGTCACATGGCACATCCTTTCAAAGCAGAGACTGGCAACTTTGGTTACCAAAAGGGCAACATTAAGCTTATCCTCACTGCTCGAGCGCCAAATTGAAAGGATCCTAAGCAGGATTAATTGATGTATAGCTGTCCTAAGACTATATCAACAACATCCAGAAACGTGAACTCATCTGAGATGGACTGACTCACAGGGAAAAAGTGTGTGCTGTGGTCTGATGAGTCCACCTTCCAATTGTTTTTAAAAATCACGGACGCTGTGTCCTCCTAGCTAAAGAGGAAAAGGACCATCCAGATTGTTATCAGTGCAAAACTCATACCCAGGGGTTAGTGCCCATGGCATGGGTAATTTGCACATCTCTGAGGGCATCATTATTGCTTAAAGGCACGTATAGGTTTTGGTACAATATGCTGTCATCCAAGAAATATTTGAAACACATCTACTTCTTAATGTTGTTGATATTTGGCTTTTGCTTTGCATGGTAGAGTTTTAACTTACACTTGAAGATGTAATGACAAACTGTGTCAACTGACAATGGTTTTCTGAAGTTTTCCTGAGCCCATGAGGTAATATCCTTTATAGAATGATGTTGCAGTTCTGTCTAAAGGATCAGAGGTCATGGGCATGCAATGTTGTTTTCGGCCTGTTGCTTAAGTGTAGAGATTTCTCCAGATTCTCTGAATCTTCTGATGATATTATGGACTGTAGATGGTGAAATCCGAAATACCTTGCAATTATACACTAAGAAGCGTTCTTATACTCTTGGACAACTTGCTCTCACAGTTGTTCACAATGTGATGAACCTTTCCCCATCTTTGCTTGTGATCAACTGAGCCTTTTGGGTATGCTCCTTTTATACCCAATCATGAGTCTCACCTGTTTCTGTTTAACCTGTTAACCTGTGGAATGCTCCAAACAAGTGTTTTTTTTTTTTTGTTTTTTTTTTTTTTTTAGCATTCCTCAACATTCCCGGGCTTTTGTTGATCTGATCCCAGTTTTTTAGGAATGTTAAGCAGGCACTAAATTCAAAACAAGTGAATTCTTTTCAAAAACAAACTTTGTCAGTTTTAGCATTAAATAGCTTGGCTTTACAGTCTATTCAATTGAATATATTTAAAGGATTTGCAAATCATTGTATTCTGGTTTTGTTTACATTGTACACCATTTCTCACCTTCATTGGAACTGAGTTTTGTAAGTGCACAACACATTTTACAGTTAGTCATTCAGTAGGAAAAAAAAAACACAAAACATCTTTTTCTGAGCCTATCAAACAGCGAGTAAACAAGGTTTTTTATTAACTTTAAACTGTGTGCATTTTTTTGAGCACTCCACTGAGGTCGTAATTTTTGCCGTGCTTTTCGAGGCACGGCGTCTGAATAAAGTCACAAATATAGTATAAGTATATATAGGAAATTAACCTGATTTATGATTCTTAACCTAATATTTAAAGAAGTAAAAGATTCTTTCTGGGCCTGATTTGATATCTGAAATGATTAATGCATCATCGGATTATAGGAGAAGAGAAATGTCAAGAGACCAGTTATTTTTCAATGCTTAACATTCATAATATCCAGTTGTGTTTTGTTAAACATAACATGCAGTGAGTCATCCTGCCTTCACCTTGCTGTTATGGTAAACAGTGGTTTCATTCCAGGTTTGACAAATGAGCTGTTCTCTGCTGACAGACGATTGATAGCCCTGCAGCTGCTGTACGCCAACGACCTCCTTAAGTTCTCCCCCAAACTTTGCCCTCTGTGAATTGCAGATACAGCTCCATCACTCCCATGTCGATCGCTTGGTCCCTCTTATTATCTTCCCCAGAATGCCATGCTGCAGCGCGGCCTCTCTTTGCACAGCATTGTTTTGTTGGTGTCTTTTCTCTGAAATGCTGCATGTGTTAGCTGAAGAATACGACACATGGCGCGTAATGGCAGGCATCAATGATCGCCAGCAGGAGAGCGAGAGGCATCCTTTCTTCCCTCATTCCTTCCTTCCTCCTGCCTTGCCAAGCGTCGCTGTAAAGTTGGAGTCTCACCGAAAACAACAGACCAGAATAAGTCCTCAGATAGGGATTAGCACGAGAGCCAGCCACAATGGGTGGAAACAGGAGTAAACAAACACTGTCTGTTGGATTTGGTTTGGGGTGTGTTGGACGCAAGAGCTTGAAAAACATGCAAATGCTCATGCATGCACACTTACACACACACTCACATCCCCTCTTTTACACGTGTGCGTGAGCTGATGGATTCACTCGAGCTGAAATGTTTACGAATGCACACCGTTTATGTATTTGCATTTTGTCAAACCGGCAAATTGGCTGACGTTTAAGTATTCAGTGAGATCTGCAGGCTGAAAAAAGGCTCAATGTGTTCCCTACATCATATTTTCAGTGGAAAACAGTCCATGCTTGATTGACAGAGCTTGTTAGAGGGGTTCTTATTTTTCCAATCAGCAAAGTAATTATAAAGGCAGCCTCTTGGGTTCCCCCCATGTAATCTGGTCACAGTAGCAAGATTCCCCCCCCCGATAGGAGAGTGATTGCTAAACTCCATCAGCCTCAAACTCCCCCGCCTTAAGCTTACTAACGCTTGCCCTGTTGTCCTCATTAATGAATATAACCTAAATGTTTCCAAACCTGTTCTTGCACTAATTTATGTGTACACAGGATTGTGTTTTCTGAGCAGGGAATCTCCTAACAAGCTGCAGGAAGTGGGCGAATAATGTAAACACCTTATGGAAAATGATGAACCCCCTAAGGTGATGTGTATGTTAACACGCAGAGTAGCACAGGGAGGTCATGTTGGAGTGAATACCAATTATATTAACAACATTCGACTGAGATAACGAGGAGGTTGAGCAGATACAGTTTGATTTGTCTTTAAGAAACATCAGTCGAGCATCCATGGTTTATCTATGATTCTGCTTTATTTTATTATCAGTATTATAAAGAACAATCTAAACAAATAAACCACCATTACAAATAAAGGCTGGCAAAAGATTTTTTATAATCATTCAAAACAGATTTCCAGCCTTCAAAATATGTTGATGCGGTTTGCCTTGACCCTTCATTGTGATGTTAAAGGGAACACGCCAACATTATTTTTGTTTTCATGTCTTGCCTCACTCCCAAGTCAATTACAAGCAGATAGACACAGTTCTTTTGACTGTGCGTGAAGTAACAAGGAAGAGACGGGCATTGGAAGCCCACCACTAATTAGCTTAGCTCAAACACTGGGAGCCGTAGGCTAGGGTTAGCCTACCTCTGCCTACAATCATCAGCTAAACTCTTCAGCAACTCTAAATGGTTCTGTGTGCTTGTTGTCACTCGTTTTTTTACCGTCTTATGTAACAATATCTATTTTAGACTAGGATTAGCACTTTATGTCCTTTTCAAAGGAAATACATATGAAAGTAAACTGCAGGGCACATGTGCAAACCACCGCAGATGTGCTTGTAAGAAGGTCAACAAAACATGTATTTCTTTCGAAATTACACAAATTATCAGAATATACAACTCCTCACTCGGGGGGAAGGAGTAACAGAAAGACAGAGGGCAAGAAGGAGTAGTAGCCAGCCAGTGACCATATATTTATTTTTCTTTATTTTCTTTGTATTTACCTCTGCCAAGGAGGTTATGTTTTCGCCAGGGTCTGTCTGCTTGTTTGTCTGTTTGTCTGTTAGCAAGATTACTCAAAAACTACTGGATGGATTTACATGAAAATTTTACCAGAGGTGTGGTTTGGTCCAAGAAAGAAGCCATTACATTTTGGTACTGATCTGATCCAGACTGACATCACAAAAAAACACTCAAGTTAATAACGGCAAATCCCATTCATTTACGGCATTATGGGAATTGTAATTTATTTGCAAACTGATGTCAACGTTTTTCAAGCCTATGTCTCTACATTTCCCAGCTTCCCTTGCAATGCCAGCGGAGGACTTCTGCAAACACAACGGCTAACAATAGCCTGGTAGATCGGCACGTTTTTTTTGACTTTGTAAGTAGAACGCTATTAACGCAGCATTCTCCACATGGACAGACATTAGCGGAGACTCGGCTGTCCATGTGGAGTGAAAAAGCCACTTCTGTAATTGAGCTGCTTGGCAGAGGTCTGCGCTCTCTGAGAAAGCTCTCTGCTTTCTAGTTTTTTATTTATATCTGCAAATTGTTTTTACTGTTTTACTTTTTGATATCCTGTTCTTTTTTACCCTGTGTTCTATATAATGCTACTGGAATCTTACTTTCCCTGAAGGAGTCTCCCCAAGGAATTAATAAAGTTATATCTAATCTAATCTAATCTTTTCTATTCTAATCTAATCTAAAAACAAAACATAGTGCAGATGGTGCTTATGGTGGGGTCTGACTACAAGTCATCAGTTTTCAACAATATTTTGAATATTTTTTGATTATTTTTAGTATTGGTGTTTAAGTTGTTACATCTCCTCTCAGAATGATTGCCATGTCGCAGTTTACTTCTAACACAATAGGTAGTTACATACAGCCTGAGGTCATTTAGTTCTTTCAGTGTCCTCCAGTAAAGATTGTCTCAACAAGCATATAAAGAAAAATGCTCATGATGCCAGTGGAGGCAAACACAAATGCAAGGACAAATTGCAAGTATGTCTGCAGCTTTAGAGTGAAAGTATTTAATTAAATCAGAATGAGGGAACAGAAATGCTCCTTATGAAAGAGTTTGTTCATGCTGTAATATATTTTTTATATATCAGTTGAGGGCTTTATCCTTTCCTTTGTGAGGACATCTACAATCTTCCCTTCCTGACTAATTTAATGGACTAAACCTTTGACACCAGGTTTATGGAAAATATACTTTTATCGTTTAATTTTCTTCATAGCAGTCATTTATTCACTGAATTATTAAAATGTAATCTGCATTGCTTGGATGCTTTTCGCTTGTTAAATTTGTAGTTAAAAGCCCACATTATGTTTCTTCAAGTTTAAAATACCCTTTAGTATGTTTTACATCTCCTATTTATTATAGAGCACTTCTATGAACGAGACAAAACGTCTGTGGAATCTGGATTTTTCCCTCTACCCCTCTTTATGGCTGCCTGAAATGGTTTGTTCTCTGAGCCTCTCAGAATAGACCTACCAGTGTGATGTCCTACCATTGTTTCATGAGCAGTTCAGGTCCATTGGCTTGGTGTGGCTAGCCCGATGCAGAGCAGACTGTGGCGTGAATGCAGAGTTGGTGAAAACATCATGCAGACCACGCCTCATTTTCATATTCTCCGAGATCTAAAACCATGGTCCTTCAGAAACTCTAATCTTCTTTAATATTGTTATCCAAAACTGACTTTGTATCAAAAAGGCCACTGAAACATCATTTTAGTGAGTTAGTTCGCTGAAGTAATTCTGTATTTGGTACAGGCCTGCATGTTGATTCCTCATTAGTACTTCCTTTGACCAAATATAGCATGAAAAATGATGTGTTATGTTTCCCTTTGGGACATACAGTCATTTTTATCCGAACAGCGCCTTTTCTATGTTACACAGCAGGAGGAAAAAGCCAGCTCCACCCTCATGCATGGATGATACATCTAGATTTATTCATCAAAATGTATGACGTGATGGAGTGTGAAGCATGGAGGATAGCTTTCTAAGTAGCTGTGATATGGTGTGCAGGGAAAAAAGCTGAGCTGCTGGAAGCCAAATTGTCACGTTTGTAATGGTAATGCTGACTACAGCAGACTGATCGCACGGCCAGCCAGGGTCTGAACTGTGCACCCTTTGAAGATGCAGAAAATATTCAGACTCTCCTGGTCATAGTAAATGAAAACCAACTGGTGACGGTGCGTTGAGTCTGATATGTTTTAACGCCTCTGAAGAGGTGAAATCCAGGGCTGGAGGCATTGTTTGGGCAGTATATAAACATTTTTCGGCTTTTTCTTATTCACTCTAACTCTTCTCTGTCTAAAGGTCTCATGTTCATACCTTGATTGTGAGTGTGATATGTCAGGCATTTGAGGGCTTAAAGTGACAGGAGCTCCAGCAGAGTGAGAATACGGATGGATCAGGGGTACTCGGTAAATAGAGGCTAAAAGCTTTTTGAACATCAGACATTGGAAACATACTCAGGTAGTCATCGAAATCACCAGTAGTCGCCAGTAAAGACAAAATCTCAATAATACTTTTTATACATTTTTTTTCAACTTTTCACAATTGTCCACTCTAACTCGAGAACAAAATGGTAAGATTTTGATGGCCATAGATCAAAAGTGAAAGACTTTTGACCTCTTGTTCAAACATTGTTTATGAATAAACAATATTTTAAGAATGTTTTTTGGGATAATCCTTAAACTCTGTACCTTTCCAGTCTGACTTAAGGGTTGATGAAAAACATCTTGGAAGTACAAAGTTAATGTGACCTTTATTTTGTAAAAAAAAACGCTGCTACACCATTAAAGAGACCATATTGTCTGTTTGAAACACTCTGTCAGAGCTCCTGTCTGTCTTAGGTCCCCTCCCTTATGTGGACTTAGTCCATTCTGATTTGTTGACCCTTCTACTTCATCAGTTCACCGTTGCTTGGTGTCATGCTGTCAACATATCTACATTCATTCGATCATCTATGATGTTCTATGCTATACATTGGGCTTGCTACCCTGAGCCGGTGGGCTTAAACTGGCGACAAAACAATGGTATGACATCATACTGGTAGGTCTATCCAGGGGGCCAAGGGAATTAGCTGTTTAAGCAGCTTTTGGTGCTATTAGGAAGAGAGAGAAAAGTTCTGATGCTGCAGACCCTTTGTCTTGTTCATAGAAGTGCCCTATCACGTGGAGGAGACGTGAAAAACGTACTCAAGAGCTTTTAAACTCAAAAGAGCAAATTATAGGCTTTTTAATTCAGCCAGTCACACTACTACCAAACCATCATAGCCCAACACTTTTACTTTTTGGAGGCATTTATCTTCAAGACAGTAGTTCTTCTTCGTTAAATATAATAACAGCATAATAACAGCAGTTCACACTCTGATTCAGGATGCAGAGAAATGACTGAATGGTGCCTCATCTTTGAAGGCTGATCAGTATGCAGGACAGATTTGCTTTTAAAGCATTTTAAAAGGCTATTGTGTCACCTCCGTGCTTGTGGGCTCATCTCTGATGGAGTGCCGATGATGCGTTGAGAGTGTAAGCCCCCTTAAGCTGCAGTGATTGGACCTATCACGCTCTGAAAAAGACATGAGGTGCTACCTATAATACTAATCTCTGTCGCCACCTTAAATGACACCACTCACTTAGACACAGGTCTATTGTTGAGGCACGGAAAATGTAAAACACATTGATTCCCCTGCTCTTCTAAATTGGACAAAATCCCACAAAAC
Source organism: Cetoscarus ocellatus (assembly GCA_037902135.1). Classification (NCBI taxonomy): domain Eukaryota; kingdom Metazoa; phylum Chordata; class Actinopteri; order Labriformes; family Labridae; genus Cetoscarus; species Cetoscarus ocellatus. The sequence goes on from JBAMNC010001025.1 coordinate 1,480,841, forward strand.
ACACAGACACATTTCAATCGCTTCCTCGCTGTTGACCCGAAAAAGCAGCCGTGGTAGACAAACTAGGCCGTGGTTTTTTAGTCTGCATGCTGCGTTCAGAGGGAAAAAACAACAGGGAGGCCGTGTGATATTAATGCAACCGTCACGACTGCAAGAGGGACCACGACGATAAACATTGAAATTCTCTCAGATACATCAAAGCCAGCGCGTAATGAACCACTGTATCTGTAGGGCATAGAGACACACACTGTATGCCTCTAATGTGATCTTTCCCATTTCAGCCTGAGCATTCAAATCATATTTCATCCACGGCACCTTCTGTACGCTCTCTGAGTCTGGCCAACTCCCCGGGGATGATGTTTGCACAGCAGCCGTCCTCATCAAGAGCCGATAACAGCACACTGGCCTGCCTGACAAGACATATACATACACACACACATATAAAATCTCCACACTTAGAGTAATCATCTGATCCCTTCAGGATGTGTGAAAATTAAACGGGTTCAAAGGTTGGCATAGCAATTACCGTGGATCTATACAGATGCTTTTTTTGTAACAGCTTTTGAGCTGTAAAATGGATTTTAAGCGTGTTGGCCTTTCCGCACACTCACCGCTCTGTGCTAAATTATGTCCTGAGGAGGTGTTTTAATAACAGTTTTTTGCAGAGTTTACACCACGCTGCTTGAGAGGCATTGAGATGAATAAGTACTGTGCCACCTGGGCTCTGGGTCATTCTGGCTAATAGGGTGTGATATAGTCACTGTATGGTTTCAACAGAGGCGTCTGGTGGGAGGAGAGTCAGCTTACTGATTGCTGCCTGTTGTATTATTTTAGTGGAGAAGCTCTCAGGGATACAATACAAACAGCTCCCAAATCACTCTTTCAGTGTAGCACTTATTTCATGCTATATTTACAATTGTTGCACTAAAGCTCTGTGTATTTTATATCCCAGAACAAATTTAGCATCACTGTGGAAAAAAAGCAAATGGATATAAACTTCTCGACAACGGTGCTCAGTATTAGCATTTTTAAATATGTCATTATGTACACATAAACACACAGGTACAAACACACTATGCTTGAGCTACACCTTTAGCCTTCCCATTAACCTCCCTAAAAGCCCCGGGACTGAAGATATCGTAAAAATAGACAAAATATAGATATAGACACATCATTAGAAATGGACAAAAACAAGCTAAGTTCAAATCCATACTTTTTAATGAATGGAAATTACAAAATCAAATATGCAAGTCAATGTCTAATTTGATACAGTAAGCGGAAGGCAAAGTTACTCAAATGTTGGGCATGACCCCCCCCCCCCCCCATGGGAACGTGGTTACATGCCAAGGGGGATGGCCAGGGGCCCCTGGAGTTTTAAAAAGCCACCGATGGTGCTAATCCAGAACTGCACTGTGGTTGGCTATTTGCCATGTCAGAGGTGGGATTTCTGTAAAAAGTGAGTTGTGTAAGAACAGCTATGTTTTTTGTTGATTTTTTTGTTTCTTTTTTTTGTCTTTCGGCAGGGGTATGGGTACATTTTATTTTAGAATAATGTTTTAGAAGATACACTATGTTCTGAAAATATTTTGGCCATCAAAGCTTCTTAGTCTAGAATTTTTGTTTTTGTTTCTCTCCTCACTCCCGAGTCCATGTTCACACATTTCTGTTATATTTTCAAAAAGTGTGGGTTATAAGCTATAAATGTTATTTTTCAGCTCAGACATCAGAGGTACAATTTTTTTCGTAAGTGATAATTGTTGGCTTTGTTTGATGCAACCCTATTACCAATACTCAACAAAGAAAAAGTCTGTTTTGCAATAAATAGTAATATAGTTTCTAGAATTAGTACAATTTTAAATATTGTATTAAAGAAACATCATGCACACACACACACACACACACACATCTATCTATCTATCTATCTATCTGTCTATCTATCTATCTATATACATATGTATGTATATATATATGTATATTTATATATATATATATATATATATATATATATATATATATATCATCAAATAAATGTATCACTGTATAATTTTCAGCTGCTTGTCAATATAAATAGATGAACAGCTGATCATATGGCAGTAATGCATACGAGCATGTTGACATTTTTAATCATCAGCATGGGATAAAAGGTTATTCAACTTACTTTAAATGTATCATGGTTGTTGATGCCAGATGGACTGGTCTAAGTATTTTAGATTTTAGAAACTGCTGATTTACTGGGATTTTCAAAGACAGCCATTTTTGTAATGCTTTATTGTGAAACAGCTTGTGGCCTCTGCTCTAGAAATGTGCTACATAAATAAACTATAATTACTACTCTGCAGTTTGAGTAGAATGATCTGAAAAAGAGAAATACTCAATACAATGAATCCTGAAGCAGGTGGGCTACAGCAGCAGCAGAAAACCACACCAAGGGCCCTAGCAAAGAACAGGGAAATGAGTTCACAGTACACTTGGGGCCACCAAAAATGAAAAATTCTTGCCTGAAATGATGAGTCTCATTTTTTGGGTCCGCAACATGAAAATATGGATCCATCCTGCTTTTTATCAATGGTTACGAGGGCTGGTGGTGGTGGTGTGATGGGGTGGGGATATTTTCTTGACACACTTTGGGACCCTCAGTACAAACTGAACTTCGTTTAAAAGCCACAGCCTAACTGAGTATTGTTGCTGCCCAGGTCCATCTCTGACCACAGTGTACCCATCTGCTGATGGCTACTTGACATGCAATGTCACAAAGCTCAGATCATCTTGGACTGGTTCATTGATTATGATAATGAGTAAACTGCACTCCACTGGCCTCTACAGTAACTAGATCTTAATCTAATATAGCACCTGTTATGGAACAGGAGATTCTCATCATAGATGTACAGCCCACAAATCTGCACCAACTGTGTGCTGCTATCATGTCAACCCGGCAGTACAAGGTGCTCCTAATAAAGGGGCCGGTGAGTGTACATTATAAAGGATAAACATAATCCACACATGCTGGTGTGGCCAAACAAGAGGGCAATGTTTGTATGTATAATCTTAAATAAGTAAATAAAAAAAAGATGTGTTGTCCTGAAGACGTGTGATTTTGAGGATCTTCTTGGAAAAACGGCTTAGAATTCATGATAGATATAGTTAAACTTTTCCCTTCAAGACTCCTCCCTTTCTTTCTTTTATTAGACCCTACTGTATTGGAACATCCATTGAAAATTGCTGTCCTTTATCTCCATTTTGCAGCCATTTACAGGAAGCCGCCCTGTATTACCTGGATATTTTGGGAGAAACCTGCCTGTGCTGCCATTTCTGTGTTAGTGGGAGGGCTAGTGCAGTCTAAGCGGTAACTCATTGTATATGTTTTTCTCAAAATGATAACCATCAACTTCACCCCTATGATGCATAAACTCCCTGCTGCTCTATGGCTGTGTTTTATTTTTCAGCATTTTATTATAGTGACTGCCTGTGGCACAGCAATCATACAATCAATTTGCTCTTCTCACCAGGGAATGTAAAGGAGATATTCAGTCTTCTCTGCATTGGTGTTTACCGCAAGGCAAAGATAAGCAGTGGCCTGAGGCCTTGTGCTCCAAGCAGCCTTCAGGTCTATATATATATATATATATATATATATATATATATATATATATATATATATATATATATATATATATATATACTTATTCGTTGTCAGCATCAAATATGATATTTGTACTAAATTCAATGAGTAAGATTCTGAATATTCTGCACATTGTCTAAATTCTACAATAAACTGGTTGTTTTTGACGTTATCCTCAAAACAGCACAGACATTGCACCACAGACTGTGGACTTTAGACCAGGTATATGCACTCATTTTCTACATCAAGTAAGGAGCATACCAGCCCTACATATGACCACTCCAAACTTGAGAACACACCTCTTGGCACAAACAGGAGGGCAACATCATTTGCAATTTTAACATACCTAAGCCAGGTGGAAATTAGATATACAGCACTTCATGCCAAAATGCTTTGAGCCAGGCATTATAGGGCCCAGAGAGTTGTAAACAATTTGTCTCCAGATGTGAGATGTCACGCTCAAGGCCCAAGTCTGGTCTGGGATATAATTAAATATGTCCCGTGTGATAGTTGCCTCAGCCAAGGAGGTTATGTTTTTGCCGGGGTCTGTTTGTTTGTTTGTTTGTCTGTTAGCAAGATAATGCAGAAACTACTGGATGGATTTACATGAAAATTGTACCAGAGGTGTGGTTTGGTCCAAGGAAGAAGCCGATTCATTTTGGTGCACACAACACCAACATCTGTACAAGCAGCAGCAAATTGGTTCAGTCAACAAGTTACAAGAGCCACTACTAACTAGGCCACACTATTGGATGATATTAATATCAACAATAATCACACTTCTTTCAGATTGATATTTTTCATTCCACAATGTGTGTATAAAATAAATATAGGACTATAATGTTGGGTGGAAATCACAATTTATGGGTGGAACTGAGCTGCTTGGTGGAGGTCTGCGCTCTCGGAGTGCTTTTCTAGTTATGTGTGTTATTTATAGCCCTCCATATTAGCACTCCCACCACATGTTCTACAAGTCCCACAATGCATTGCAGCAGCTTCCATGAAGGATCTATGCACCAACCCCTCCTCCCATGGTTTTAATATAATTCAGATCAGTGATCAGCAGATTAATGCAATGGTCAGTGCTGTTACAGTGACTTTTATCTTGCTGAAAATTACAAATTGTGTTCACATTTATATTTCTGTCAATTGTAGACTGTATTTTAAATTCAAGCCCCTTTAAATATCAAATCTGGCACCCACCTTAGTAAAGTGTTATGGTGTATGGTAGGCATTATTGTTGAAAAGCCTATTAGAAGCCTCAAATCTCTCACTATTGAGCAAATAAAAAGTGGAATAGATCCCGTTAGACATGGGAAAGGGCCTCATATTATGCTTCGCCCAAGCCCACCAAAATTACTAAAACTGCTCCAGCCTCTCTGTCAGTATCGCCGTGTATTTCTTCTTTTTCCACTTCTTCAGACTTGAATAAGATTAGTCCTGACTTGCACAGTTTGTTGAATATGAAAAATATAAATCCCTAATCAATTTCCAGCCACGTCAAAACTTAACTTCACATCATTGTAACATCTCTGCAGGAATCTGTCGGCTTCAGGAGGGAAACGTTACGAAACCTCACACTATGATTTCCACATCCAAAAAATCAGAAATAATGAGAGAATAATTACTTGCTTCATCCTGTCAGACTCTCCTGTCTGTGTTTATTAGACATTATCAAATGGAGCGTGTCCTCTCTTCATCCATTGATATTTTCATGCTGTTTATGGGGAAAGAGATCTCTCTAATGTGTTTTGTGAGTATTACAGGATACAGTTAGCAAGACTTGAAGTGTCTCTGCAGGAGGCACTGAAGACTTCCTTTCTGTGAGATGAACAGAGTATGTGTAAAACTGGCAATAATTACTACCGCGCCGTCAAAAACAACATTTTTTCCATTTCTCCACTCACTCTGCGAGAGAATGATAGTTCCCCAGGGAGCAAGAACAAATCTCTGTTCCAGTAAATACCTCTTTGAATAACAGTTTCTTTAAACCTTTCTCTTCATCAGTATACTCTTCCCTCACTGTAAATGGCACAATTATATCGCCTTCACAGTGTCTTTTCACGTAAGTGGTCGATGTAAACATAAGAAAAGAAGAATGTCACACTGAGACCTCCTGCCAAGAGCAGAGACATTAAGATGTTTGAGAGATTTAATATTTTATTTTGCATTTTAATGGAAACATCGATCTTAAGAAATACCATGGCCTGGGCGGCACAGTGGCACAGCAGGAAGTGCATGTGCCTCACAGCAAGAAGGTCACCCGTTTGATCCCCGGGTTGGGCAGGGTCTATCTGTGTGGAGTTTGCATGTTCTCCCCTTGCATGCATTGGTTTTCCCTGGGTAGTCCAGCTTCTTCCCACAGACAAAGAACATGCTCATTAGGTTGACTGGTGACTCCAAATTGTTCTTAGGTATGAGTAGAAGCATGAATGGCTGTTCGTCTCTCAATGTAGCCCTGCGATTGGCTGGCAATCGATTCAGGGTGAACCCTGCCTCTTGCCCAATGACAGCTGGGATAAGCTCCAGCGCCCCCATGATCCCGAAAGGGATAAGTGGAATAGATAATATATAGATGGCCTCTTTACACACTCACTTAATTAGGTTCAGGGTGGGATGCCTTTACCTTCTGATCTGCCTTAATTCCCTCCGTCAAGGAGGTTAAGTTTTTGCTGGAATTTGTTCATGTGTTTGTTGATATTTTGAACATGATAAGTCAGAAACTAATTAACTCATTCAGATGAAATTTCAGGGAATGTTGTTCATGGCATGAAGAATAAGTAACTAGATTTTAAAGGTGATCTGGATCCAGATGTGGCTCCAGGAACTTTTTGTCGGGTTTGTCAACATTGTGAGATAGGGCAGTTTTTTGGTAATTTTTGGTAATAACTGACCAAGTTCTCAACAGATTTTGATGACATTTTTAGGGATTGTTGGTCATGGCATGAGTAAGATTTTATCAATTGATCAATCATTTTTAGGTGGTGATTCGGATGTGAATCCTTGAATAATTTTCAAGGATTTTTTTAACAGTAAAAAAAAGTTTTCCACATTTTTGACAAAACTTGCTAAACAGTGGTGGAATTGCCTTGGCAGAGGTTTGTGCTTTCAGAACACTTTAAGTTCTTTATGCCATGGATTCACTGTCAAGGCATTTTCAAAATTTATTGTAAAAATGTGGAAAATTGTCCTGCTGTACAATGTTAAATCTTTGAAAAAAAAATCCTGGATCCACATCTGGATCTGGTCACCACCAAAGTGTAATCGCATCTTCCTTGTGCTATAACCAACGTTCTCTTAACATGTCACTGAAATCCGTTGAGAGGGTATGAGTTCTTAGCAAAAATGTTGAAAAGTACCTTGTCTCACAATGTTGACAAATTATTCAAGGTCCCATGTCCTGGTGTGTTTGACCATTTACAACATGTCTTGCGTGTCTATAAAGCAAGGACTTTGTTTAAGTTGAATTAAAAAAAATATACATATATATATATATATATATATAGATAGGTAGATAGATAGATAGATAGATATATAGGATGAGATGCAGCTCTTTTTCCCTCTCCATTGGAAACACTCAGATCTGAGGGAGCTGGAGGCTACAGGAGGCTGTGTGAACGAGTTTTGTGCTGATTGGCTAGAAGCTTTTAGAAGCTGACCGGCCTCGAAAAGATGTCTAATGGAAGGGGAGAGGAGAGGTTACAGGCCGTGAAGCGGACTTTCAAAATAGTCATGGCATCTGCCTGTAATGTGCAGACACATGTAAATGTAAATGTAAATGTAAATGTTCTTTATTTATACAGCCCTTTACAACAACCCTTTCGGTGAACCAAAGTGCTTTACAATAGATAGTAAATAAAGAGGAATAAATCAAAACAATAAAAAGCAATAAAAACAATAAAAGCAATAAAAACAGTAAAAGCAATAAAATATAATAAAGTAAAATAAAGTAAAAGTGTCACCACACTACTGGGTATTAAAAGCCAACCTAAATAAATACGTTTTCAGGCTAGATTTAAAGAGGCCCAGGTCAGAAATGAGACGTATTTCGACGGGAAGCTTGTTCCAGAGCCTGGGGGCAGCAACGGAAAAGGCTTGGTCACCCCAGTGTTTGTACTTTGACCTGGGCACTTCCAGCAGAAGTTGGTTAGATGACCTCAGAGTTCGACCAAGCTCCCGCACAGTTAAAAGCTCAGTTAAATACAAAGGGGCGAGGCCATTAAGAGCTTTAAAAACAAACATTAAAAGTTTAAAATCAATCCTGTATTGGATGGGAAGCCAGTGAAGGGAATTAAGAACAGGAGTGATGTGCTGTCATCTGTTGGTGCTGGTTAAAAGACGGGCAGCAGCGTTCTGCACAAGTTGGAGGCGACCAAGAGAAGCCTGGGAGACGCCAACATAAAGAGCGTTGCAGTAGTCCAATCTTGAACTTATAAGTGCATGAATGGCTTTCTCAAGGTCGTAACGGCTTAAAAACGTTTTAACTTTGGCAAGGAGACGTAGCTGAAAAAAACTAGTCCTGACGACATTATCTATTTGTTTGTCTAACCTCAGATGTGTGTCAAGAACCACTCCCAGGTTTTTGACAGTCTGACTTAGCGTTGCTAAAGAGGTTCCAAAGCCAGTCGACACTGTGTCCCCAAACATAATACATTCTGTTTTGTCATCATTAAGATGAAGGAAATTTTGGGCCAACCACTGCTTGATATCTACAATGTAGATGGAGGCTGTACAGCTTTGTCATAATAAACCCCAGAAAGCAAAAAACCCTTATACGTGATCAACCCTGCATGCATTGCGCTAGTAAAACAATGGGTGCGTCCGCCGGTTACAATTTGTGTTATAAATTGTGATTTTTAAAGAAATAACAGTTAATTGTGCTTTTTTAACAACACATTCTAGTATTGGATAAACATTAAAGCATATTTATGACTATTTGTCTTCACAGTCGGGGTTCCTTTTAACACATCTCAACAAATCTCACAACTGTCCCCTTCACTGGGACACCAAAAGTGTTCCAATAGATCTTGTGGTTGTAGAGATGTACCCATTTTATTACGGGTATGCAATTTCCAGGCAGAAACCTAAAAAATAGGCTCAGGGCTTAAAGGGTTAAATCAATAAACTTTGACTTACAGCGTCACAAAGAAAACAATGGTTTGTTCTCTGGGAGAAAGTACCCAGCATGTTGGAAGCATCTATTCATCAGCCACCTCCTCCTGATGCAGACCTTTCCTCTCTTTATACAGCAACGTCATCTGACGCCCTCCTGCAGAGTGTAATTGAGTTCTGACTGCAGTGGAGCAGGTGTTCATGATTACCATGAATTTTAGAGCCTGGTGAGTCAAAGAGGGACTGCCTGCTTTAAGCTATGAATAGACAGAAACTCAGGGACGGAGAGGACCACAGGGAGGAGGAAAACACAAAGATGCCGATGGTGAAAATGATTCCAAAGAAACAGCGTGCATGTAGATGACCTGCTGACGTGGCCAGTAACACAGATATGTGTTGTTTCACAGTACTGTTCAGAAGATTTAGGGAAGGTGTCACAAATTATTTCAAGTACAAATGCTTTTAAGATTATAAACCTTATTTTAATTTATTTTCCTTTTCAACTTACAGAATGAAAAGGGAGAAAATAGAAGAAAAATCAAAACTAAATTGGTTGACATGACTACCTTTTGCCTTCACACCAGTGTCATTTCACTTGCACAAAGTCAGGGATTTTGTTGAATTATAGCCGGGTGTATGATTAACCAGTTTTACCAACAGGTGCTAATAACCATTCATATGTGAGCTAAAACAGTCTTTAACTGAAACAGCTGTGTAAGAGGCTGAGAACTGGGTGAAGAACAGCTAATCTCTGCTACCTATGAAGTTGTGGAAGAAAATTTCATGTCACAGGTCATACATCATGGTAAGACTGAGTGCAGCAACGATACACAAGGTAGTTATACTACATCAGCAAGGTCAACCTGTCAATCAATCAATCTCTTTTTGTATAGCAACAAATTGTAACACATGTTTTCTTTATTCGCTTTACCAAAGAGTTGAGCACACTATTTCCTAACATTTGATTTTGTTTTTATTGTTCAAGAGAGATGTAGATGGATAGAGAGAAAGGCAGACATAAAGAACTATATTTGGAATTCAAGATACTGAGAATTTATTGATGCCCAGACCATGAATTTGTCTTCATAATATTTTGCTGTTAAATAAAAGTTGAAGATGTGGCATCTCATTTTCAAGAGGGTCCTCATGTCTTTAGGGTTGTAAAGATATTAACCTCCGCAAAGGAGGTTATGTTTTTGTCTGTGTTTGTTTGCTTGTTTGTCAGCATGATAACACAAAAACTACTGGATGGATATTGCGGAAATTTTCAAGAGATGTTGGTAATGACTTAAAATTATTAGATTTTAGTGGTGATCCAGCCAATCGCCATTATCAAATGGTCATTTTTGCTCAATAACTGTCTAACTAATAATGATATCAACATGATTCTGAGTGCTAGGTTGTGGGTTTTCAGGATCAAGGAATCATATTATGATGGTAACTTCATCATGGAACTATTGCTTATCAATGTAACAGTAATATGTGAACTTCCTTGGCAGAGGTTTGCACCCTCCAATTGCTTTCTAGTTGTTATGGTGGTATAATCAATAACAGCCAGAGAAATTGTTCTAATATGAACATAAACAGCTGATGAATATGAAATGGTGAGAACTGATGTTAGTTGTCATGTTTACAGTTACATATGTGTGAATTTGAAGGAAATACAGTTTTATTTTTTTTAATTTAATGATTATTCTGAAGTTAAAATTAGTAAATGTAATGATAATAGAATGGGGCTCAAGGAGAGGCTGAATATTAGTAATTGCAGTTCTTGAAACTATTAAGGTCCACAGCAGCAGGCCTTCCACAACAACAATCTCAAGCACTCAACAAGACATAAAACAGAGACAAGTACAAGGAGCAAAAATAAAATAGGGACAAAGGGAGAGTGTTGGAGAGATAAAGAGGGAAAGAGAGGGACTTGGTGTGCCAATCCCCCAGCAGTCTAAGACTATTGCAACTTAATTTTGAGCTGGTCTAAGCCTGAGCTGGCCCTGATTAGAAGAAAAGTTTCAAGTTCAACCTTTAAGGTAGAGAGGGTATCTGCCTCCCAAACCATGGCTGGTAAATGATTTGAAAGAAGAGGAGCCCAAAAACTAAAGGCTCTACCTCCCATACTACTTTTAGAAGTACCAGATCTCTCCCAGAAAAAAAAAAGATCAAAACAGACTAGGGTTTCAACCATGGCAGCACTCATCAGCCACGTAAATCTAATGAAGCAGATAAAAGAGGCATCGTACTTACGTCCCTCAAAATCCAAAGAGGTCCAGCTGTGGCATCAGCTTAGAACTGGTGGAAACCCTATGGAACCCATGTACATCCATCAGCTGTCCTGAGATGTCTGACTAGAAGCTGTTTTCATGGAAGGGCTGCAGCCTAAAAGCCATATTTCTGACATGAAAACAAGGCCAATGACTCATCTATGCACAAGATAGTAGGAACCAGGGTGCAGAAAGATGGCAGCAGATGCTCTGGTTAGTTAAGTCCAATCTAAAGTTTCTCACTGCAACAGAAGGTAGTTTTATTGTTATGGGACCAGACTAGGACAATTCTGAGTGTTTGCAGGAAACAGTGGATGATGACAGAGGCTCTTAGCAAGTCTGAGGCTGCATTTCTGCAAATAAAGTTGGGTTTGGTCAGTATTATTTGGTGTTCTTCATGCTGAGGAATACAAGCAGATACTTATCCAAGAGAACAGGTAGTCCTCCAAGATGTTTGGAACAACCTCCCTGCGGAGTTCCTTTAAAAACTGTGTGCAAGTAACAGTGCTGTATCTGATGGGGATTCTGAATCAGCAACTTCTTTACATGTCGACTGCGCAGTACTTTGGATGCAGATTGTTGAGACAGGTTACGAAGCTCTTTTGCTTTGTCCTTAACATCAAGCTCAGGACACATATGACCCCTCTCTGTATCCCCTCTGTCAGTTGTCAGACCAAAAAACAAATTCAATTCAGCACAAGTTTTTTTTTTTTTTATTAAAAATGTCTTCTTATCAGCCTGTGTGATGGCCACAGCCACACATGGGTAATACTCACCCTCACCTCATCATCAGTTGCTCACCTCATAAGTTTGACACATGTTTTGCAGTTAAAAGAACACATCAACACACTATTTTGATTCAATATTAGTTTATTAGTTGCTTTATGTCTTACAATGTTTGAATTTAGTGCGCGCAATTTATTCATTGTCAGATTTAGATCAGTTTTTCTGTTAATAATTCTGGTCTCTTTTCTTTGAGTTACCTGGATGTTGGGGGAGGGAGGCTTCCTGGTTCAGGGGCAAAAGGCGTGGCCAAGGGCTGAAAGGACTTTTATGCTGGAGCCAGCTCATTGGGATGGACCAAGTCTGCTGACATCATGGGGGGATTTGGGTTAAGTTAGTTTTGATTTGTGTTTAGTTTAATGTGGCAGCCATATTTTTTACCCCCTTTGTTTCCTGTTTGGCCAAACCCCTACATATGTGCTCCCTTTGTCTCATTTTGTCGGGTCTGTTTTGTTGAGCTGACACTTGTTTGTTTAGTTTATTTAGTGTTATATTAAGTTGACCTCTTTTATAGGCCTAATTCTTAACATTTTGGTTTGTAATTTTGACCAACTTTCTTTGGGTAAGATAAACACCCATTTTTCTTTAAATTAGCCCTTTGTTTTTCTTAGCCTTTACTGCTTGGTCCCTTACAGCCTGTCAAAAACTGAAAAGAGACATTTTTCAGAGTTCTTTAAAATCATGTTTTATGAGATGCTGAAAAACAAGCTGTCAAAATCTCAGATTGAAATAGATGTTTCTAACAACTTTGATTTAGAGTGTTTTCATCAAGCACAGAAAGGTCTGTAATATTGAAAAAAACAAATTTCTTAAAAAAACAAGGGGAAATAATTTCAAAAGCCAGTGACTATTAAATACTAAAAGAAAACTCAATATGAAGCAATGAGCAAATAGATGAATAACCCCAAATAAAAAAGAAAAAAGTCTATATCAGTTCAAATTTACACACTGAAATGAGGACAAAGGTTTTTTTGCCTCCATGCCACAGATTGCCAAGCTGAATGCAAAACGTTTTTGGGGTGCCTGCTCTCTTCTCTAGGTCTAAGTCTTGCATATGAAGTGTCATAAGATCACTGAGGGTATTTCCTCAGACTTTGCTTGGATGTTATTTTATGCATAAGCCATGAAGCAGAAACACTGTTGGTGTGTGGTTCTTGTTAATCGTCTGAAGAGGACAGTCACCACATCGTATATGTATGTATATATATATCTATCTATATCTATATATCTATATCTATATATCTATATCTATATATATATATATATATATATATATATATTTATTTTTTTTTTTTTTTTTAGATAGATAGATAGATAGATAGATGGATATACACATACATATATATATATATATATATATATATATATATATATATATATATATATATATATATATATATATATATATATATATATACCTGTTCATATTTTTAAAAGTAAGCTCAAGACCTATCATTATAGTCTGGCTTTTAGTTGGTTGTATTTATTATTATTATTTCTTTATCTTATTTATTTATTTTAACCCTATTAATATGTTTCATTTCTCAATTTCGGCTCAGATTTATTGTTCGGAATTTTTTTTCTGTTAATCAATTTTCTTTCCATTATCCTACTTAATAGATGTTATTACACATTTGGTGTTTGGCTATCTCATTTTATATAATTATTATATATTATTTTAGATTATTATTTTTAAATTTTATTTTATTCACTTATTTATTTATTTTCCTATAGTATTTTAATCTAATTTATTATCATGATTTTTGTATTGTCATTTTAGTCTTAGCTCCTGTGTTTCCTCATTTTAAATTCAAGATAGCATTTCCTCAGTCCTTCAATTCTGTTTTGTGTGTGTCTTTGTGTGTGTAAGTAAGTGTGTTTGCTGTATGTGGATTGCAAGGGTGTGGGCTGTATTTTCACTGTATTCAATATTCTACTTTTTACCTCCGCCAAAGAGGTTATGTTTTTGCCAGCGTTGGTTTGTTTGTATTTCTGTGTTCAAAATAACTTGAAAAGATATGTTATGTTCTGTTATTTGGATGAAATTTTCAGGAAATGTGTGGAATAGGATAAGGAACAATTAATAGATTTTGCGACTGATCCGGATCACCATCTGGATCCAGGAATTTTTTCAAGGATTTATTAACATTAGGAGATAGGACCAGGGGTGGACTAAAGCTGCTTGGTGGAGGTCTGCTTTCCCAGTTTTTTTATCTATTTTTCATTTATTTAATTTCTTTGTTTTTACGTAAAGCACTTTGCGCTACAAGACTTTGTATGAAAAGTGCTATACAAATAAAGTTTGACTGATTGATTGGTTGATTGTGAACCGCAGCTCACTTTACCGGTGGTGTCAGGTCGTTCTTCTTAAAGGGGCATTGCTGCTGGGAGCACTTCGGTCACTTCAATGACTATTGTTAACCACCTCTTAAAACCCAGCTTTAAAAATACTGAACTATCCCTTTAAGCCTTGTACAGTTAATCAAATGAATAAGCATAAACTAGGATGAGAAGTTGAATTTGGTCATACTGCAGGTGACTATCAGGGTAGCAGCACAACAAGACATCATTAGACCTGTTACAGGCAGCCACAGCAGAGACCTGCACTTGACTCCTGTCCTCTTTGTGTTCCTCTCAGAAAGAAGCGCAGCCCCCTCTAAACTGTTTGGACAGCTCTGTTTTGATGCGGGTCACTGCAGCTCATTTTGGACTTGTGTACTTAACAGCGGTCTCTGAATCATTGATTACTCGTTTGCTGTATAAATTGGTTTCATTATCTGAGCCTTTGATGATGTTGTCGTGGGTGAAATGTCGGTGCCCGGCAGCTTTCGTATCCCCCTGCAAATATTTGCTTATTTTCAATTTGCCAAGAGATTTTCTGCGAGCCGTGGCCCAGAGCAAACCTTTTGACATTTGCCAGGTTTGCCAGATGGCTCTGGCATGTGTGTGGGGGTATGATGGGGATTTTGTGTATGTGTGAGTGTGTGTGACACCTTGCATGTGCGCAAATTAATGGAAATTTATTAAGGGCCATTAATTAAAACGGTTGGAAGGTGTTAAATGTCATTAGTGGAATGACATTTAACATGTGATGTGGTGATCCTGTAAAAAGAAAAGTTAATCCTTGTGAGGAGAGAGATGTTTTGTCGTGGTAAAACAGCTAATTATATGCACAAGTGCGGCTCTGTAGGAGGAGGAGGTGGTGTATAATTATTCATCACAGAGACCATTACTTCCTCCTGCCTTAGTCTACCCAGGAGAGCAGACAATTTAGTGTTTGAAAGAGCACAAAAACAAAACTAAATTCTCATTAGAAAACTTTCAGTATGTGTAAATGCTTTCTTTAGTCGGGACAGGGTTATAACTCAGAAAGAGCCATCTAATTTGTCAACCGTCCTTGTCCCAGGGCATAAGACCCAGGGAGAGTCAATGTGTTAAAGAAAGAATGTGTAGTTACAATAAAATCTCAACAAAGCATTAACATACATATGGTCAATGGGCCTGACTGTTCTAACCTTGCACAATAGCTGGATCAGCCTGATTCAATGTCTGTAATCAGGCAGATCCATCTTGCCAAGCTCCAATCTACAACGGTTGTGAGCAGCCCAAAGTGTCACGGTCCAATCAGAGTCCTTTGGAGCAGGAAGAGGGACAAACTATGAGTGAGACAACGGCAGGAAGTAGCATAGATGCCAACAGCTTCAGTAGCAGTTTTATCAGACCTGGACCACATTTCTTTATTAAATGAAAAAAAACACCAACTCTCTATAGTAAGGATATTTTTGATCCACTTCTGACATGTTCTGAAGAGTTTGTTTTGCGAAGTGGTTCATGTTCTGTAGCGCAGTAGCTCCCTGCCCACGGCATTATCTGATTGGTCCATAATAAATGTTGATTGACGGAACGGTCATCCATTTACCTGCAGGATACGCTTCTGGAAGTTTCAGCCATCCCCAAACACTTTCTGTGGGCTCTTTCCCAGATGGACTAGAGAAATATATTGAACGGTCTATCTGGTGTGTCAGGTTATGACTTTTCACCCACTGCAAGATGTTGAGGTGTGCATGGCAGGTGTCTTTACTATGTTCTACCAACGTGTGAGGTGGTTCTCTTATCTTAAGGATGGAGAAAACTGCTGTGCTTTAAGACAACCTACAACCTGGTCTAAAGTCAATAGTCTGGCACAGGGCATTTCTGAGGTAGAGTCTGTAGTGTCTGAATGGAAATGACAAGAGTTCAATCCCTAGTTGTTGCACTCAGATGTCAGTATATCAGTGGCAAGGACATTTAACCCTATACTGCTCCTACTTCCGCTTCAACTGAACCAAAACTGCCCCATATCACTGTCCTTTCTGTGGCCACTCAAATAAAAAGATAAATTAAACTGTAAAATTGCAGAACTAAATCCAACAAAAACAAGCAAACTCCACCTTCTGAAAAAATATGTTATTGTCTTGCAGGATATTTTTTGATTTGAGGTTTTAACTAGTCACATCACATTTTAAATTTTAGTTTCATTAAACAGACTTCCATATGCACACTTATATTCTTTTCCCAAAAAGTAATGTCAAAATGAAAAACGTAAACTTGCAGGTTAAAGTTCAGTGTTGATAGTTCTCACCTATCAGTCAACCAATTTATCAATCAATCTATCCATTAAATCCTTGTTTTGGGCTTGTTTTCACTGACCTGGCTGCTTATTTCACTGAAAAAATCTGGCAACATTGAACAAAACCAGACATTTTATCAGGCCATACCCAGCTGCACTGCAAGGCCAAGTATTTGTAGCTTGAAGGATGAGAATTTAGTCACAGCAGGTACAATTGTATTTGTACCTTTCTCAGTAAATCAGATCATCCTGTGTCAAACCTGCATGTTTGAAAATGTGAATTTTCTTTTAACAAACTAACAGAAAGATCAGCCTTTAGAAACACTCGACTGACAACACATCGAATCTAAAGACAGGACATACAACCAGAGTTGTGTCACAGTTGATCAGTCTTTTTGTATTCTCCATTTAAACAGAAAGATCTCACAGGACTGTTTTTGCCCCTTTCTGACTTTATTATATTGTCTACATGATGAGATTGATGAGAATATGCTCTTTCTGTGACAGATTTCATTTGATTACATTTTAGTCGTGCAGGTTCTGTGCTCCATTCTCTCCTCTGTCACATCTTTTCAGGCGGCTGACAGATCCTGTCCGATAAAAGAGTGCTGTTAGAGATTTCCTCCTGACGTGCCCGTATCTCATCAGAGAATCTTGGCTGGGCTCTTTATCAAAAATTGCCATGAATTGATCTTGGATGATGCGTTGAAGACCTAAAAGCTTCACAAAAGGTGCATTGCAGACCTGACATTTTTCTAAGGAAAATACACGTTTTTCATATAACTGGCACACAGTGATGCAGACTCCACAGACTTCTTTGCACTTTACCACATTAGGAATAGTACCAAGATGGCACTACAGAAGGCCACCTCAGTGCTAAGCTCCAACTGTACCTGCACCTGCCCACTTTGTTTCTTGGCTATTATCTCATACATATTGTATTCCAGTTGTGTCCCACGGCTGTCACAAGGCCGAGGTTCGCGTGTTGTGCGATACTCGGTGATGTTTGGGGGAAACGAGCTTCGCTGTTATTTGGTAACCTGCATGAATTTGCAGTTCGTGTGTGTTCAGGATTGTAAGCGGCGCGTGGCTGGAGTGGCAGTGTGCTCCGCTTCACTCGCGATATGCTGCAGGATTATTATTAAGTCCCCGTATGTACTGTGTTGGCCACGGCTCTGCTCTGACTCATTAGCATATTAAGGCGACTGCCCTTAAAACCAGCCATTCTGAACAGAGGGGTTATGTGAGCGTGGAAAGACTGCAGCTGTGCTTGATTCATAGGCCTTATGGACTAAAGCATGTTACTAACATTTCATGAAGACATCAAGGACCCATGCCAATCAGAAAAGGAGCAACATATGGGACCTTTAAAGGGGAGAAAAAAATGAAATGGAAACTGTTTTTTGAGGAGAGTAGATGATGGGTGTATGGACTCATATCACTTGATGTATAACTGCATTAAATGGCATATTTGAAAGAGAAGGCACTCCAAAGTTGCCCCTTCCTTAAAGTCGTTTTTTTTTCAGGTTTTGACCATGCTGTTGCAGAAGTGTTGCATTTATTCAGATAATAAATCTAATGAAAGTAATTTCATTTGCCTTTCATTCAAATCAAGATGCTGATATATTTCCTACATATTGTCATTTGAACCTAAAAACAACTTTCAAGTGAAAAGTAATTCAATTAGGATTCAACCTGAAGTGCAGTTAGCAATAATCAACCACCAAAGTGCAATAATCAATCATAAATGACATATTTTTGCATTTGGCTGCTATCTTTCTCAGTTTTTCAATCCAACTCTGAGTGTTTCAGGTTTGTCGCTTTGTCAGGAAAACAATATGAGGCCACAATCACAACAAGGACCTACAGCTCAATAAAAACTAATTATTTTACATTGATTGTTGCATACAAGAACAACAGCCACCTTTAACTGATTTCCTTATCTTTCACCCACATTCTTGCAGGTTTTCTTTCAAGAGGCAAAGCACTGAAACCTCCACGTCGGCTTAGAGAGGAACACAACAGAGTGCATGTACATTTTTGGACGTTTGGTGACAATGCTGGCTGCAGACACAAACCCTGCCTCAGATGTTTGCTCCCTTCGACAAGCCACAAATTGCAGGATGCCAATTGTTTTTTTGTTTTGTTTTTTTTTTTCTCTCTGTGCAGGAAAATAATTACACATTCATACAAAACTGATTTGGGACGGTTTTAAGCAGGAGAGACAGAGGAATCGGGAGCTTGGAGCTCAGCATGATTGCACATTATTTGGCGTAATTACACCTTCACTTGAGGATCTGTGTGTTCACCCTGCTGCAGCAATGTGTTTTCAGCTGCATTTGTCTCTTTTGGGGAAATGGATTTGCTACCTCTTTGTCAAAATAAACACACACACATTTGTTCCTGAATGAAAGCTGCACATTATCACACATTTAACTCTTAGAAAAGCACAACCCTTTCATTGTTTGGCTCCCTGCTAACAAGGCTAATGGAATAATTTTTATTTTTAATGTGAACAACAGTGTTTGCTGATTGCTGATTAGGTTTTCAAGCTTTTAACAGCACACATGGAATTATCACCATGTTTGAAAATTGAAATGGTAATAGGGTTTTCTTTTCTGCTTTCCTTTATTTATTTCTCCAGCCAAGGCCGACAATCCCATCACAAAAGTGCTGGGCAATGAAGACCAACATTTTACTATAATTTTCTAAGGCTGAATGGTGGTATACATTACAAATATTAATGTTTATTTTTGTCTTAAAGCAGATGGCAAATTGTTGTCGTAACATAAGGACATTAGTATTGAAATCATGTACTCTTTTGGGATCGATTACTCCCTAAAATATCAATAACAATTGAGTACTCCAGCTCTATATGTTCTACGGACTGTTTTCAGTCTTTCTCTTTGTCTTCGTGCCAAGGCAGTTCTTTTTTCCATGTCATGTGACTGTTGAGACCAATCAGACAGAACATAGACAGTTTTAACCCTTGAGGCACCTTGGGAGCCAAATTGGTACATTCTGCTTATTTTATTTTTTTTTGAGTCTCAATATCTCAGTCAATTTAAATGCTAATTATTTGAAACTTGGATTAGAAATTAACTGAAAGTAAAAAAAAAAAAAAAAATTTGAATAACACTTTTATGAGAGGAAGCGTTTTTGTATACCAAAGGTTTAAGTGTAAGATTTTTGAGAAAACTCTAATTGCTCAACAACAAAAAAATAAAGGATCAAAATAAATGTTGTTATCAGTTATTGACCTAGTCAAGTCTTTGATAAGCTCATCCCAATTATTCCACTTTGTACATAATTTTTGCAAAACACTACATATTTTATGTTTTCCCACACTGAAAAAAACAGGGATTATTATAACAATAGGGGCATACAAACATGTGTATATATATATATATGTAAACTTTATATCTGTGGTTAGGTCTGGAGTTGTTGAAAGGTTTTGATTCAGTGAAAGTATAAAAAGTATTTATACTTAACATTTTCATTACACTTTTATGAGAGGAACTGTTTTGGTAGATGAAGTATTGCAGTGTATGTAAAATTTTTGGGTGCCTCAAGGGTTAAATAGTACACAAGTCAATTTGGTTTGTATTGATATAAGAATGATTTATTTGCAAAACAGAGAAATTAAAATAAAAAAGGTCTTTTTTTAAGCTCTTTGGTGGTAACATGCCATTTTTAGAATATCCTCAGAGGCTACCTGTGTGCTATCAGGTGATCACGGGCAGCATGTTGACTACCTCTGCTCTAGGGAATAGGAGATAGGAAATGAGTGTGTGAGAATGTGATTTCAAACTGAACCCCAGAACTTATTTTTTAACCATCAGCAGCTACACACAAACTTTTTAACACTGTCTAAATGCACTAAACAATCCCATACATAAAGGTTGTCCAGATGTTTTCTGTTACATGTTTAAATTGATAAAATCAACAGAATTTTCATGATTAGTGGTAAATTGAATGATTTTCAATCATAAGGCAAAGATGAATCACTAGAGCTGGCTGGCACATTAGGCAATATAGGCAAATGCAAAGGGCTTTGTGGCCTCCAAGGGGCGCCGCAAAATCAGTGAGAAATTCATCTTCAGTATAATTATATACTCACATTGATTCAAATGTAAAGCAATACCCAATTAACATTACTACAGAACGATAACATCAAAAAAGTCTCCCCTGGCCCCCAACTGTAGTTTTGCATATAGTTGTATACGTATTTTATATAGCTTTTTTATATAGTTATTTTATTAATAGTTATTACATAGTGTAAATGTAGCTTATGTATAGAGTTACTGTGTGCAAACTGTGTGGTTATATGAATTATTTGATGTTGATTGTTCTGTATATAATTTATTACCTCTATAATTTATTCACTTATTTACAGGATTTTTATTTTATGGTAAGGGTATTTATTTGTATTTGAGATTTTTTATATGCGTTTGTAATTTGTTAAGCACATAAATTGTGTGACATGTTAGCTTGTAAATTAAAGACAATGGTGGGGGCGCTACAATGGTGGGGGCGCCATATATCTGAAGAACACTTTGAGGTATTTTCTTCAACTTTGTAAAAATATCTATTCTGACTTAAAGATTAACTGATATGATCTTGGGGGTCAAAGGTTGACATCACTAGGTCTCATGGTCCATCTCTTTTCTTTAAGCTTTGCATAGATGTCCAAAGACTTGATGTCTTAGAGACTGAATATGTAGCAAAGCCCCCCAACGAAGGGGCACTCATTTTGTGCCTGCTGCCACAAAAGCAGTTCCCTTTTGTCACGACCGAGATGTCAAATCAAAAGACCCTCTTTTTCCAGCCTCACGCAGAGCCTGTTAAGTCCCCACCTCTCAGCAGAGAAAATCACAGTGAGCGGGGTGTCCAGCAGAGAAGGGTCAGGGGTAATGCACAGTGAAGGGGACATTTCTGTGAGAGAATGGATTGTTTCCTCAGCATTAAAAGCTTAATGGACACAGAAAAAGCACCTTTGACGCTACAGCTGTGAAATGAAGATGAAAAATAGGTCCGGGCAAGGAGAGTGGATTGGAAATTCAGGCGGCTGAAAGACACTCAGAGAAACCGCAGAGGACATGCTGGGATTGTGGAGGACACCAATTTATGCATTCCACAAACTATCTGTGACAATTTATCTTATTTCTGGAAGAGTGACCTTCACGCTTGTGCTGAAGGTACATCATCATCAGTCAGCGAAGAAATAAAAATCATCTAATAGCAAAGTGTCCATCGGGCATTCATACTATAAATGCATGAGTCTTCAGTTCATTTTTGACTGCAGTTAAAAAACAGTTATTAAAATTCATATGACCTAATCTCAGTATAAAAAACAGACCAGATTTCTTTTATGTTTACTCAGAATGCAAAATAAAAAGGAGATTGCAGAAGCAATTTTGTGTCTCAGCTGTCAGGGGTAAACACTCAGCCTGCGGTGTCGTGTTTTTATGCAGTTTGGTCCAGAGTGGGAAGAAAGAAGCAACAGGATGACATTTCAGAGTTTTTTTTTTTTTTTTTCTTTTTTTATGGCCATTAGCTTTTAAAATAAGCAGACAGCTGTTCAGACAAACACTCTTACAGGTGCTCTGACATTTAAGAGAAGAAAGTCAAAGACATTGAAAGGTTCTTAACACAGTTTTTACTCAGACTGAATAAGGGTTTTCTGATTTAGGATGTCTGTGATTCAAGGATTATTTTCAACCTACGACATAAAGACATATACAGTTAAGCCATGACATTATGACCACTGACAGGTGAGGGAACAATGTTCATCATTATACTGCAGTTTACTGTTGGTGGGATACACCCGAGAGCAAATCAAACATACTTTACCTGCTTTATAGTATTTTTACACTTATACTGGGGTATCCTGTAGAGATGCTTAATATCTGATTTTAACCAGTTTTAGCCAGTTGTTGTTCATCTAGAGCCTAAAGTCTTTACAAATATTGACATGTTGCTTTCAATGTGATAGTCTATTTTTGTAAGGAACAAACGTAAATCAAGAGAGACAACATCAAAACCATGAAAAAAAAGGACGTCTTGATTTTTAAATGTACCCATACGGTGATAAGGTGAAGCCTTGTGGTTCATTTGTGTATTTTACCAATACTACAGTTGATATATGGGATATATATATATAAGGCTCATATGGATGGTGAATATATCAGCCATATATTACCACAATTTAATTATTGGCTGATAGTGCTTTTTAACATTTTAGGCCAATATTGGTACTATACTAATATAGTATAACATTGTACATCCCTAGTATCTTGAGTATATCAACCAACAATTTTTTGAACCAGAAAGCATTTTTGGGGAGCGCAAACCTCTGCCAAGGTAGCTCACATATTGCTGTTACATCTATATGCAATAGTTCCATGATAAAGTTACCATCATAATATGATTCATTGACCCTGAAAACCCACACCTAGCACTCAGAATCATGTTGATATTATTAGTCAGACAATTATGGAGCAAAAACGATAGTTTGCTAATGGCGGTTATCTGAATCACCAACAAATCTAATCATTTTAAGTTGGGCCATTCCCAACATCTCCTGAAAATTTCAACAAAATCCACTCAGTAGTTTTTGTGTAATCTTGCTAACAAACAAGCAGACAAACAAACATACGCTGGCAAAAACATAACCTCCTTGGTGGAGGTAATAAGCCAACCCAGTCCATACACTCACTTGCTGCGAAAGAGGTCCACTTTGCTAGTACCAGGTCAGACCACTTTTGCCTTCAGAACTGCATTTATTCTTTCTGGCATAGATTCAATAAGCTGCTAGAAACATGTTGTGGCAGATTTGTCGTCTGCACCTCCATGATCTGAATCTCCCATTCAGGCAGATCCCAAAAATGCTCACATGGATTGAGATCTGGTGACTTTAAAGACCACTGGAGTACTGGAAATCATTGTCATGTTCAAGAAACCAATTTAAGTTGGTTTAAACTTTTTGGCACAGTCCAGTATCCTACTGGAAGTAACAATTAGGAGGTGGTACATTGTGGCCATAAAGGGATGGACAAGATCAGCAACAACACTCAGGGAGGCTGCGGTGAAATGATGCTCACTTGGTGATAAGGGGTCCAAAGTGTGCCAAGAAAATATTCCCCTCACATTATACCACCAACAGCCTGAACTTCTGATTGAAGGCGGGTTGGATCCTTATTACATGCTGTTTCGACAGCCCACCTGTTTCGACATTTGATGTGTTGCGCCCCCAGAAATGGTCCTCTGATATCTTGGTTGTCACAGGTGGTTGTTTTAGTGACTGTTGCCTTCCTTTCAGCTTGAACCACTCTGGCTATTTTCCTCTGACTTCTGATATCAAGGAGGCATTTAGGCCAGAGAACTGGATGTTTTTTTCCCCGTAAACCCTAGAGATGGTTGTAAAAATATGCATATTGTTTCTGATGTTGTGGGAGTACCTCAGTGAAATAACTATAATCAACATTTTTATACAGTGTCAGGTGTGTGTTATGTAGAGGGATAATAAAGAGAAAAGTTTCAGAAACCAGCTGGAGCATGATCTACTGACAATATAGAATAAATCTGCCATGTGAAAATCATGCCAGCTTGCAAAACCACCCTGTTCTATCAGGAAATGAGAGCTAACACTCATTATTTTGATTCATAGAGGGTCAAGAACACACTAAAGTGTAATCAAGCAACAAAATCCATCCTCTCTGCACTCAGTGTATGTGGTAATATGGGGATGGACATGCCTTAAATGATTTTTCACCACCCACTTAAGCAGTGCACTTCCTGCCATAAAATTGGGCCCAATGTGTTGAAAGAAAAAAAGAAATTGGGCAAAGGTTTGGATGTCACTGACTTTGACAAGTGTCATACTGTGACAGCTAAATGAATGGTTCATAGAGTTCAGCCCTTTTCTGCCTTTTTCTCTGCAAGTATCATGGAGTTGCCAATTCCTTTGGCCATTATAAGCTAATAACCACCATTCTGGGGCCCATTTGGTCTTGGTCAAAATAATCCTTTTTTAAAAATGTCTGTCAAGATTAAACTACAAAATAGATTCTTAAGTGTTCAAACAGATAAGGGTATCTTGATACATTGAGGGACATAAGTTAAAAAAAGATTTTAGTACATGTTGCCTTTAGATTCAAAATAATCCTTAAAATTCAGAACATAATATTTGAAATAATATACCTTATGTCATAACAATCTTTTAAATGATATTCTCCAACCATTCAAGGTTAAACTCACCATCACGATTTTTATTATCAAAACTTTCTGAATTTATAAACCTCCATCCGAGCCCAAGATGTTTCACTTCTCTGTGGCTTGAATATATATCCAGCCTGTTCTGAGCTTGTGTGCGGCGGGACACACTCAATAAGGACTAGGCTAGGAAATGACCTTCTCCCACTGTGTTGACACAAAACAAATTTACAGGTTCAAGGAGAAGCAGGAGACGTGCATTTGATTCACAAATAAGATTCTTTATTTAAAGCTGTTAGAATTCTGAATAAAAGTACAAACAGGAAAGAGGAAACAAAATTGATGAGAATCATTTATTTCCACAGGTTTATTGAAAAACTAAAAACGAATAATTTTTACCCTTAAAATTTATCAAAGTTCTATTAAAAGACTACCTAGACAGAGTACTTACTGCAGGGAGATTCTATTGCAAACCCACTTGATACCACCCAGTGAACTCCAACGCTGCAAAGCTATACTATAGCTAGTCACTACCAAGCTACACTGCAAATCTAAACTGCAAATCTACACAGCATTTAAGTAACCACCACCAAACCTACCACAGCACATGCACAGGTGGACCCCACAAGTACGCCCCACAGCTTGTGCCCCTGTAAAGGAAAAAAAATAATATAACAATGTGAATATCAGTTGGTCTCAGTTTCACAAGGAAATAACAGATACTAAATTGCCTTGAAAGACACAAAAAAACAAACAAAAAAAAAAAAAAAACAAAGAAGACAATTTTTAAAATACAATGCAGGTCATAAATACACAAAATTGCAGCAAAATATTCTTTATCTTCCCAGGATGGAATCCTGATATCAATTGGGCTAGAAGCAAAGAGTCCAATCTTGTTTAAACTTCATAAACCAGCACAATGAAACAGTCTGAAAGGACTGGCTCTGGCCAAAACCAGGCCAGGCTAAACAAAGCCAAGCAGGACAAGGCAGAGCAATGCAAAGCAGGGAAGGCGAAGACAAAACAGCAATCTAGCAATAAAATCTGGAATTAAAAAAAAAAAAAAAAAAAAAAAAAAACATAAGTGAAAATCATATGATGATAACCCTCTCACATTACCATGCTAGTCTATGTTACCTTGCTCAATCTGGGCCCTGATTAAGGAGAGTCAACAAGGTGGCTACTCTGGCTCAAACAGGAGGGGGAGGGAGCAAGGGCAGGCTTCCTAAGGAATGAATGATGTTAGTAGTGATATGCAGCTACAATTTCATGCATAAAATCCTTATTTGTAGCCTACCTTATCAATTCACAAATCTACCAGGTACACAACAGTCAGGGTCAGTCAGCAACAGCTTCCCCACATCTAAATTTACAAGAAATCATTAGGTTTCTAACCAAATCCGATCATCCAGTGTTTCTCCCCAGCTTTCCCTACCTGCACACAGCAAGCAGCCCTGCCACACTTCTACCAGGATTCAGACAAAGAGGGCACTAATTGCCAACACCTGACCTTATAAAGGCAGGAAACATTACCTGGCCCTACCTACAGGGGGGAGTGTTATAACTTTTTGCTTCAGCCCTCACATGTGGGAACTTTTTTCTAAGCAAAAACTAGACAGAAACGCAGCTGCTTGAACAATAATGAACTTTTGAGCTTCCACCTTGAAGCATTTTGTGCTTTCTCAGCACAATCATCAGCTGAACACAGAAGTATCCAAACATTTTCCTTAATTAGATATGAAACTATTGACTCCTGGCTCTGGAGGTGTGCTCTCCAAGTGCCTGTCTAGTTATTATTGCTAACTTGCACATTTTTGTATTTAATATGACTGTATGTGAAAGAAGCAGTACTCTCTCCTTCTGTTCTTTGAGGGGCATTTTAAAGTCAGATTATACACTTTTTTTCAGTCAAATATTTATATGACTAAAAAAAGAGATACTGACCAGGCCTGGATGGCTAATCTGGAGTGCAGGGAAAATTCCTGGTGGGCCGGGCTAGTTGTAGTTTTATTTTTATTTTTTTTATGAAAAGAAAAAAAACCCTGGGTAGAACCCCCCAGACCACACATGGAAGATCTTAGCTGTACCCTATCCTTAAAGGCCCCATAATTGATGATGTGAGAAGAAACTTAAAACAAAACTTTCAGTTTTGTACTAAGACGGACAAATAAGGACACTAAGCTTGAGATTTGATTATTGTTAAAGGGATACACCATACAACACCTTTTTTTGTGTGTGTGTGTCTTGCCTCACTCCAGACAAGCAAATAAACAAAATTCCCTCAACTGCACATGCAGTAACATCAAAGTAACGGGCAGAGCTTGCCCACCGCTAATTAGCTTAGCTCAAACACCAGGAGCCAATGGGTTGTGTTAGCCTGCCCCTGCCTACTGTCATCAGATAAACTCTATAGCAACTCTAAACTGTGTTTAGAGAAACTAAGATCAGCGCTGTATGTAATTTTTGAAAGAAATATATGCAAAAATAAACCCTGAAAAATCATCCTCATCCTCTCTTTCAAAGTCAGCCATAATACTTAGTAACAATGTTCTTCTACTCATAACAGAGGCTTTGTTTTGTTGACCTACTTACAAGCATGCCCGCAGTGGTTTGTACAGTACATTCACCCTGTGGTTTAGTTTTCATATGTATTTCTTTCGAGACATATATAAAGTGCCAAAATTTTATTAAGTGATTATCTTAGTCTAAAAATAGATAAAGTAACATAACTCCATTCAAAAAAGAGTCACAAGAGTATGATTGTAAGCTAAAGCTCTCTGGTGCCTCAAAATCCCCAAACAAGCTCTAATTCTTCCAAAACTGATTGCATGATTAGTATCACTGCTGTCTCACTGAAGCAGCCTCTCTGTATCAGCAGCATCCTGAAAATTAATTTGTAAGTCTTATTATTGTTATGTGTCATCCCTGATCTATTTGGCTTTACAATCACAGCAATCTCTGGTTTTCATGAGTGCATGACTGTGCAAAGAAGTCTTATTTGTTGAGCAGACATTCTTGCAAACAATGTGAAAAGGAAGGAGTGCTGTGAAAGTGGAATCCTAATTTAGTCATTTTAGTGAAACACTGTGCATTACTCTTCTCCTGCACCTCTGCTGATTCTCCGCCTCTGTTTATCATCAGCGAGACAGATACACTGCTCGTGACCACCTGCATTCGTTAAAAGTTTTTAAAAGTGTAAACTCTAAATGCAGGGTGGAAAAAATCCTGGTCTGACCCTCGGTCTGGAAATAAATCACTGGTGCTGATGCTGAACACAGAAAACCCTGGAGGAGCAAGCTCAATGACGCTTAGTCTCAACAATGTGCTTATTTGTGCTGACAAAGTGCTACAGCGCTTTTCATCTCAAGGATTTTATGGAAAATATGTTTTCAAATTAAGAAGCAATGAATGCATTATTCCTCCATATTTATAGAGCTATTATTTGCTGTGCTTGCCCATGTTATATTTATGGAGGCTTAATTTGACAGTGGGATAGTGATGTGAAAATATAAAGATGATATGACAAGATAAAAACATGCGCAGACTTTGAAGAAAGGCACTGCAGCATTCACTACTTCATAATAAAAACACAAAAACAAACTTTTCATTTCAGAAAATTGATATCAAAAAGCACTCAAAAACGGTTCTATTTTCTTTTTCCCTTCAGGGAAATTTAAATGATTGAGTCTGAAACACAATGACAAAAGAATTTCCCTCTTCTATCAAACTGTTTTGAATGGAGAATATTTACCTTCAGGCCAATAAATTGTATTTTTTCATGAATATAAATGGACCCACTTGCTATAATAACATGATGCAAGGCAAAATCATATGACTTGCACAATGGATCAAAAATGAAACAGATGACAGTTTGTAAAATTGACCATTAGGGCTCTCTCAATCATAAAGGCTTTATACACCAAGGGTGATGCAAATAACCTGCACAAAACTGCAAATATTTCAGAGGTGATTCTTTGATGTGCATTTTTATTCACATTAAAAGTAATGCATATTTTAGTGTCTATGTGTACATCCTTAAAAACAATTGTGCCTTGGAAGTCAAAACAAACTCAACATCAGGTGGCAAGGACCTGTACTCAATTCAGTGAAACAGGAACTAAATGTGCACAACTGATTCTCTGAAATGTAAAGGAGAACTTAATTCAGGAGCTTAAAATGTACAACAGCCGCTTCAGGAACAAATGATCAACACAGTTTGAAGTTTTTATGGCTCTGGTCAAATAAAAGAGATGGCTGTGATGCAAACAGTAAAGCAAGCCGCCATGCTGAGTTTTTTGAGGAACTGTGATCTAGCTATCAGCAATAAGTACTCTCATGGGTTACTGGACGCGAAACATATCAACAGCGGTCCCAAAAAGTAAAAGTCCTATTGACCATTTGCTCACTTTGTCACACACGTAAAAAAAGATGCTGTCCAGCATTTAACTTTGTGCTAAATTAACATTAAAAGTCCCTGTAGTGAACTTAAACCTTCATATCCAATCATATTATCTACTGCTGTGTAGTTGAGCTTTTTAACAAGGCTTTAAATGTCAGTTTTATATATGAGTCATTTTATGAGCTTAAACTATTATTTGCAACAGACGCACTTCATAGGCTAATGCTAATGCTAACAGTCGTCAGGTAAACTTATCATTACAAACATGTCTGTGTCTTGCCTTAAAGATGAACTTTCACTCAGCCCTTGATTTGTCTCTCGAGTTTGAAAAATGTTGGTTTGTGTCTGCACACGTATAAATGTTTTTTTTTTTAAACTTCATTTAAAGTTTGCAGTATAAAAACAAAAAAAATCAGTCATTCCAGTTCACATCTAAGCTGCAACAGCAGCAACAAGGTTTACAATTATATGATAATATATCAAAGATCAATATCAGTAGTATTAACAGAGACAAACTAAAACATATTCCTGTTCTGGCAGACTTCATAGTGATATTATGTGTAAATGAGCATGCATCTCCACAGTTAAAAGCACTACAGTCTATTGACAACAGCAGTAGTTCCGCAGTCCACAAAACTCAGTGACGTCAAGTTCATCACGTGTCTGAAATAGTCAGTTTCACCCATCATACAACGTTGGTTCATCACCAAAGTTTAATCTGTTTTTCCTTGTGCCTTACCCAACATTCCTAGAAAATGTCATCCAAATCTACCGAAACCTTTTTGAGTTATTAAAGAGTAAGTGGAAGAGTGCCCTGTCTCACAGTGGAACCAAATCCTTAAAAAAAAAAAAAAAAAAAAAAAAAAAAAAAAAGGCCATCGACATCCAGATCACAACCAAACTAATCAGTACTTCCTTGTGCCTCACCCAACACTTAAATTTTCATCAAAATTCATTGTAAAGTTCTTGAGTTTTCTTGCTCACAGACAAACCAACAAACAAATGCTGCAAAAAACATAACCTCATTGGTGTCGGTAACAAACAAAGGAAGACGTACAATATTTGAATGTAAAAAAATATATCGATATCTTTTTGGCAGGCTTTTGCATTACATTGCAGATCCTTGACTTTAACACTGAAACTGCCTCTGACAAGGCAACCAAAAAAACCACATTTTGTTGTTTTGGAGTTAAACTTACTGTGGACAAGAGGAGCCCAAACTAACAAGACCCTTACCCTATTCCTACCAAAGCCAAATGCAGCCACCATGTCATGCTTCTGCACCTCTACAGTTTGGGTACTGCTACTAACAAACCGATTCATTTAATTAATCATCCGACTCTAAAGCAACGATCCTTTCCCTACCACACATATCAGTTTGCTTGAAGTCTGTAGATTAAAGTGTATCACAAATTCTCTGACTGTTTTGATGTCATATCATAGATACCCAAAGTGTATCGAAAGCAATTCCACATTAGGGTTCATGCTGAAATCATTAAGGAGATCTAACAAAGATGTTCATCAAATAAAACTTATTTAATTGCGGAAAGAAGCTGGTCCACTGAGACGATCAGACAGTCTGGGAGGGAGAAAAGATCCTCCTTTGGTCTAAAAGATAAAACGAGGAAACATAAACTGGGAATTACTACAAAGCTTCAAAATGAGGGCCAATAAGTGAGGCCAGTTTATGATTAAGTCTATTAAAGTGGATAACATCTCCAGAATAACAAGGACAATGGGTCAGAACAAGTACTTCAAGATTATTCTGAAAGTATGAAGAGGATAGTGAATTTCCTCCTATGGATGTGCAGCTTCAACACTTTAAAGAGGCTGGTGCTTCCATGCTGGTCACAGCACCAATCAAACACATGCATCATCCATTAAAGATGACCACAGATGTAGCCAGACTTCCCAGCAACACTCAGTCAGGCATGAATTATCCACACATAAACGGAAAGTGGTTCTGATATTAGAGCTTTGAGATGTATGCAGGCTTCAGAAGTGAACCTCAGGGAAGCAGCTGCAAACATCATAGACCAGTGGAAACATGACCAGTATGCCCCTTACTCCAAAAGCTGTATCACATACCAGATATTCTGCTTTTTCTGACATTAAACACTGAAGTAAAATAATGATACACTGTCTATTTGAAAGCCATACCTAGAAAATGCTCAAGAGGATTGTCTGCAAATTCTGCCGAAATCTATCTGTGACTCAAGGATGAATGTATAATGTTATATACAGTGATGGGCAAGCAACGTGGAAAATTTCACAAGCTCAGTTATGAGTAATTCATTAAAAAAAAGTCAGCTTCACTTCACTAAAGCTACAGTATGGTGTAGTTGTAAGCTAAGTTACAGATACAAGAGAAACACAACATTTTAATGCTTAACAGATGTTTTAGACCACCTGATATGGAAACAAGAAAACACTGATATTTTAGCAATCTTTCAAAAACTTTCACCTCACCGGGCTTCTCTGAGAAGTCAGAATTAAATCAAGCATAACATTCAACCACTAAAACTCATCTTTCTGTTCAGCAATACGAGTAAATAACTTTATTTGACTTTATTTTTTGACATCTTATTCCATAAATAATAATGGGCTTTACTATATTTTCAGTTTCTTTTTAAACAGTTAATGTGAAAATTCATGGATAACAGTAAATTATATTTTAGCATTAAAAATATAGGTTTAGCTGAAGAGCTTCGACATACTGGTTTATTAACCATTACAGAAACATACAAAATGATTTTGGTCATAACCAGTGCTGTTAATATAGAGCAGCTGTGGCATTAACCTTACACTGGGTTGTGGTTTTATACATTTGTCAAACATTGTTTATGTTTCAACTCAAATGCAGGTGGTTTTATTTCAGTTAATGACATAAAAACAGAATTCACACCAGATTCTCCTATTTAATGCAGATGAATTTTAGTTTTATTGCTTAGTTATGTATATTTCCCCTTAAAAATGTGTTCTGTAATGTACAAAAAGTGTTACAGAAACAATCACAGCTGTATTTTCAAGCAAACAGTGATATTCTTTCTTGAATACATTTTCATGTTTAAAAATGGACAGAGTAGGGGGGCCAAACATGGACCCCAGGCCTCCAGCTGCCCACCTCTGGTATAGTGACAGGCCAGCAGTATAAGTCAACTGATTTCTGATTCAGCTTGAAATGGTCGACTTGTGGTTGACAGTGGTGCAGCGTGAATCACAGCAAGAGGGTTTGAACCCCGTGTCAGTCAGGGCCTTTCTGCGTTTGCATGTTCTCCTTGTGCATGCGCAGGTCCTCACCGGGCAGTCCGGCTTCCTCCCACAGACCAAGAAACATGCTTGTTAGGTTAATTGGTGAAATATGGCTGTGTAATCAGCTGAAGACTGATTTAGGATCTACCCTGCCTCTTGCTCAATGCCCGTGAAAGGGATAAGCAGTATAGATAATGGATGGATGAATAGTCGACTTGTGCCCCTGGTTAATGAGAGAGGCTGGTGAGTATTTATTTTGAGAGGGTTGAAGTTGCCAGAGGAGTTCAAGTCATTTGTTCTGAAGAAGCTCAGCGTCTATACATCTTTGTTACTCAAAGTTCTGATAATAAATTTGTGAAAGAGGCTGTACTACAAGCTTATGATCTGGTGCCTGGAGCATATAGGCAGCAGTTTAAACAATTACAAATACTGAGTCAGACTGTAGTTAAATTTGCAAGAAAGCAATAACGTTTTATGAACTTCGGTGTAAAATTTAAAGTGTTGAAGAATTGTATGATCAGACAAATCTGGCTCTTTAAATTTTACAGCTGTTCATTTCCTGACCAGCTGGGGTATCATTTTTTCCATACTGACGCTAACCAATACATTTATGAATACTAAAATAGTGCGTTTGCTGCAATGCATTTGCCACCGTTGTTGTATCAGAGCACACATTAAGGTTTCAGCTCAGGCAGGAACAAAATACTAAAAACAAAAAATGAAGAACAAGGATGCAGATGACAGATGAAGTCGAGAGCCTTGAAAACACACCATCCTTCCTCCAGACTCTGCCTGAATTTAGGAGCTGTGCACATCATGTTTACCATATGGAGAAGTGTTGTTTGGCGCCCTTGTGAAGTCTGCATACAAAGGAAACATCTGTTGCTTTTGCTGTCGTTGAAACGACTCGCCTGAAACAAAGATTTAAGGAGATTTGAATGAGGTGTTTATCTGAGGTTTATAATCTCTGCAGCCTGATGTTCCCTCCTGATTTCCTTTACCTTTCTCAGGGTGACTCAACAGTCTTATGAACTTAATTTAAAGTATGGCAGGCTACAAAAGAGCAGGTCAGTTACTGGCATACTTAACGTACTTAACATATACTGATAGACCCTCGTTCCTCAAGAACAATGTCTGTCAGCTTTAAATAATGAAATAAGTTGATATTAACTAAATCAATGCTAACTCTGGTCCTGTGTTGTAGGCAACTCCTCCTGGATTGCTATTAACTGAATTAAATTACCATCTACTGTAATTTCTCAAATATAATACACATTCAATTACAACACGCACCTCATTTTTCATGTTTTTTTCCAGGAAAAACCCTGTGCTCAAATATAGCACACACCCAAATTTTGCCCAAACCTTACTCTCTCAACGCCCAAAAGCTTTTGACGTTGGTCTGTCCTTCATTATCTCTGCTTTCTTTTTCCTCCAACCACGAATGTTAGCTTTACTCACGCCAAATTTTCTACCAGCTTCTCTGTTGCCCACTGCCTCAGCCACTTCAATCACCTTTCTTTTGAATGCTGTTGGGTAACTTACTCTTTTTGCCGACATTTTCAATGGTATTTTACTGTTGTACAATTATTCTCTCCCAGACTGCACTGGCTGACGATCTTACGGTACTTGAAGCAATGACTTGACATGGTATCATATTTCACACATCCCAGCATGCTCAGTCGTAGTGCGCCAACCAATCAGAGAGCAGCTATCAACATGGAGATGTCTTCCACCAATCAGAGTGCAGCTATCAACGTGGCAATGTCTTCGACCAATCAGAGCGCGGCTTTTTGGGCTCCTTGCTCACAAGATGGCAGTGCCCAGTGTGTTTACACGTGAGCGGTAGTGTAACACAGAGAATTACACGATCATTACACAAAGGTTTACTAATTAGGACTCAAAATAATGAATTAGAACAGCTTAACAATCACTTTTATAAGAATTACAAAAGTTTGGCGGTAATGTTTCCCAGAGAGAGAGAGAATATTTTGGCTTTTTGTGTCAGATGTGTTGTAACTGCAATGTTGGCGAGACAAAATATTTTACACATTTTGCTTGTGCTCGTGTACAATATGCACCCAAAAATTAGACCGTATTTAAGAGCAAAAAAATATGTGTTATATATGAGAAATTACGGTAATAAATTACAAATTCACCAAAATGTAGGCAATTACTATATGAATATATATATATGAATTGCCAACCCTTATGTTGGTTCACTGTGTTTTTATATAAATTATATCAACCTTTATAACTTTAAGGGTGCTCCTACATGGCCAAAGTCAATGTTTGGTCCAATCTCGGGTTGGATCATTTATTTTATCTTATTTAATTGTACCACTAAACACAGACCACAGGCCTCTGTACGAAAAAAATGTTGATACTTAGATTACAGTTACAATTCACTGAGGCTTTCCCACAACATCAGAAATGATCTAAACAATACCCCAGGCATTTCCACATGAGCATTAAGCCCTAACATCATGAATTTTCTAACTTTTAAGATAAAACTGACAGGATGAGACAGGTTCTTCTCTTAGCAACATCCAACAAATCTAAAGATTGACTGGTTTATATCAGTTTGTGCTTTGAAACCTTAACTAAAAAGTCAGAAACTAAATATCTTGGCTGTTGATAAATCTCTGTAACATGACACATGAGGTGGACAATTCGAAACTTCTCACTAATCCATCTGGAAGAGAGCCCATAGAAAGTGTTTTGGGAGGGCAGAACCTTTCAGAAGCATATCCAGCAGGCGATTGGACAATTATTCTTCAATAAACAGTTATTACAGGCCAATCAGATAATGCAGTAGGCGGGCGCTACTGCATTGCAGAACATTAGCCACTTGGTAAAATAATCTCTTTTCAGAATAGAAGTGGAGCGAATATAATCCTCATTACAGAGAAGTTTGTTGCGTTATTTGTTTTTCATTTAATAAAGAGATGCAGACAAAATCTGATAAAACTGCTACTGAAGCTGTTAGCATCTGTGCTCATCTCTTAGTGCAGTCACTTCCTGCCTTAGCTTCTTGCTCTAAAAGACAGATTGAGCCGTCCTGCTTTGGGCCGAGCACAATCGTTGCAGATTGGAGCTTGGCAAGATGGTCCAGCTTGATTACAGACATTTAATCAGGCTGGTCCAACTGCTACGCAAGGTTAAAATCTTGTTTATGCAAGAGAAAAATTCTCAGATTATCAGAAGTCTTATTAAAGGCTCCCCTGTAGGGAAAAACATCCAGACTGACATGAAGGCAGGGTTACCAAAACTCTGTGAGATAACTTCAAAATGATTTTTTTTCATCTTTTCTTCAGTTGATAAATGGAGAAACTGAGAGATTATTACAGTCATTTAAAATCCCCCTCTATGTTTTAATGTAGTTTTTCCTCCCATGATGGTTTGTTAGAGCCTGAATTTCTCCTCTCTTTTGTGCAGTGACCTGATGGAGCTTCATGCTCGGTTGACTTGCTGCTGTTTTGATCCTGACAGCTGTCAGCTCCACAGGTGAACTTGTATCAAAGCTGTAACGACCCCGACTGCCTCTTCATCTGATCCACGCTGACCTTGGTTTCTGTTGTCTCTCTCATTAAGATCACATCGGCCACAGCGCTATGCTTTTAATCTTTCCATGTCCTTATAAAGAGGGGTTTCGATTCAATCAACAGCAGACTGAGGCCTTCTCTGGGGTGAATCCAGCTTTACAGAGAAGAGTAAATTGAAGAATTAAAACTGGTAGGTCTAGATGTGCAAAGCTTACAAGACAATTTTCTTTCAAAGTAAGTAACAGATGAATGAGAGAGAAAAAATCAATACTTAGATTTATTGCTAATACATGTGATAGGAGTCTTTAAAGTTTGACAGTTACCTTCAGATACTTAAAAAGCTACATCCAATGAAAAGAGGAGACACATGTAAATGAACAAGAATGAACAAGGTCTTGGTTAAAGCCTCTTTTTCTGTCAAGTTTTATCTTTATTTATTAAATTGACAATTCATAGATCCAGCTCAGGGATTTAATAGCAAAAAAAAAACAAGCGTTTGAAATTGAAGACAGAAAAAGTGGATACTAAAAAGTGAGACATTCTCTTTCCCATTTCCTGTGTTGAAATGTTGTGCCTGATAACATTATCAAACTAGAGGTGCTCCAGAAGCATAAACCTCTGCCAAGGCATTCTGACATCGTATGCCAAATTATAATCATACAATGTAAAAAACTGCTCTTTCACTCAATGTTACCAAATCTTTTAAAAAATTCCTGGATCCTCACCAAGAATCATCACCAAAATCTATGTGCTGACCAACAGTCAGTGAAAACATCATCTAAATCATATGTAAAATAAAAAAATAAGGCGCTTTTATTTTTAGAATTTGAAATATTGTGCGTAACCTAACACACCAGATGGACCCTTAGATATATCTCTCGACCTGTAGAGAGTGTTTAGGAATGGGCAGTTTCAAGAGCCTATCCAACAGGTGAATGGAAGGTTGTTCCATCAATCACATTCATTACCAACCAATCAGATAATGTAGTAGGTGGGTGCTACTGCCACAGTGTAAAATACAAAATGTAAGCCACTTTGTAGGATAGCCTATCACCAAAGAATGTCAGAAGTGGAGTGAAAATATTCTTTATTTGGCAAATTGCATTTAGTGTTGTTAATTCTTTTCATTTAAGCTGTTAGCATCTATGCTAATCTTTGTATAAGCAGCCACTCCCTGCTGTCATCATGCTCGTAGCTCCCACCTCTTTCGGCACTAAAGGATGCTAATTGGGCCATCCCATTTTTGACCGAGTACAATCATTATAGATTGGAGCTTGGTAAGATGGATCTGATTACAGATATTGAATCAGGCTGATCCATTTGCACTGCAAGGTTAGACAGTGTGGCCCTCAGTCATAATGCCAGGACTGAAAGAGGCCCCCGGTCAATTCGAGTTTGAGAACCCTGCCTTAAAGCTGTTCAGAAGAGCAGGCTGGCCCATTAAGAAATACAGGCAAATGCTAAGGGTGCTGTTGCCTTCAGGGGCTGCCACAAAATCTGGAAAAAAAAATCACCTTCAATATAATTTTATTAAAACTAGTTATTACTATTAACTCTTAAAATGGAAAAGCTCACATTGATTAAAATGTAAAGCATTGCTCAGTTACTACTGTAGTTAATTACTACTTACAACAAATGCTAATACCAAATAAGTTATTATTATTTATTCACCTATTTATGGGATTTTATTTTGTGGTAGCGGTATTTATATTATATTTCATAGTTTTATGTATTAATTACCTCTGCAAAGGAGGTTATGTTTTCAATAGGATCTGTCTGTGCGTTTGTCTGCTTGTTTGTCTGTTAGCAAGATTACGCAAAAACTACTGGATGGATTTACATGAAAATTTTACCAGAGGTGTGGTTTGGTTCAAGGAAGAAGCCATTACATTTTGGTGGTGATCTGCATATTTGTCCGGATGCAAAAAATTCCATAACTTAACATTGGGCTGTATTTTAAAAAAATCATATCTCTGACATCTCTTGATGGATTTGCTTCAAAGTTTACAGGATAATATATATAATGTATATAATATCACAGTCAATTTCATCTTGATCCGATTCAGATTGACGTCACAAAAAAACACTGAAGTTTATAATGGCAAATCCCATTAATTTCTCCTCGGCTTCTGTGGGGTTTTTCCCCTGGCAATGCCAGCAGAGGAGTTGTCCACATGGACGGACATGAGCGGAGACTTGGCTGTCATATCGGAGCGTGTGGTAATCCTGAATTGTAGCTTAGCGGAGGTCTGCACTCTCCGAGTGCTTTTCTAGTTTGTTATTTGTTAAGCATGTAAATTGAGTGACATGTTATCTTATAAGTGAAAGACAGTGGTAAAAACAATGCTTTCCGATTTCTTTTGTAAGCAAATGCAAATCACAATGGAACTTTCACATATGCAACCTTGCACGGAAAATTCTACTGAAAAATGTTGCCATTCAGGTTTACATAGGCAACATTTATGGGATATATTCAAGAGTTTTGTGCATCAAAAGAAAAAACTCAACTCAATTTCATGCTAGCTGCAGAGAAACAGCTAGAAAAAAAAAAAAAAAACTTTCTAACTTACCTGTCAGCTCATATTACACAGTGTTTCTTTCTCCTGCCGGTCATCACTCAGCTTACTGTAGCTGTGTGTATTCTTTGTTTGACATGCTGAGGATGACTTCTCTATCCACCTTTCTTTCACTGTCTACTCTTGCCAGGAACTGAAACAGCTTTAGCTCTATTTTTTGCTGAATAAATAGTCTCTTCTGCTTGTCTTTTTTTTATAGCAGGGAGTGTGTGGAAGGCAAGCCAGAAGATTTCTCTGCCAGTCCTGACCCGGTGGCACACAAAACAAATCACAGAGGCAAAAGAGAGCCTGCTAATCCTCTTGGCAGAAGACTCATTTGTTTATGATGATTGGAATTAGAATGTCTCAAAATTAATGAGGTAATGACAGCCGCCTCGCATTAAGAGGGTCATGGCTTTCCATCCTGAGTGTGAGCTTTTGGCGTATCTTTGAGAGTGTTTCATCCAACGTGCAGGTCAGCCAGGTTTGAACTCCAGCCAGCCCGGGGGGATGAATGTGATGAATATGTTAACCCATGTAATTGAGTTAGTCCAGGTGTTTTTACTGCTATTAGCACAATGCATGCTGGGACTGCCCCAGGACCCTCCTCTACATGACCCTGTAATGGAGAAGTAGACTTCAGAGGATGCATAATTAAATCCTTGCTGACAAAGGACATGAGGCCAGCTTGAGTTTGTATCATTTATGCCCTCTGGCCACATTATTAGGTACACTTTGCTAGTACCAGGTTGAAACTGCTTCAGTCCTTTATTGCATATATTCATATTGCCGTGTTAGGCAGAAAAACATAAGAAGTTGATTCTTTTTTGTATTTTTGTTCAATAAATCTGAGAAGACTTTTCAAAGCATGCGTCAGCCATAAGCTCCGATGGAAGGTTTTATTGGAAAACCTACAATTAATCAAGACGTCAGCTCAGACAGATGACTGATGGACAAACCACACCCTCAGCATTGTGTGAACACTTGTGGTTCTATTAAGTTGCCACGACTTTCAGCCGATTGTGTTCCCAAAAGTCAACTAACTGATAAAAACAGAGTGAGTCCTCATGAATGTCGCCTTTTTTGTGGTTTAGGAACAAGTCCATGGTTCCCTGTGATCCAGTGTTATGTCAGTTTTATTAATAATGTGGGGGTTTGTCATTTTTGTGCTTCAAATCAATTTACTGTATACTGCATTACATTAAACCAGGGTACAAAATAGCCTAGGAACAACTGCAACACCACAAGCCTGAACTTTTGATACATGCTTTTATTTTGCCATCTGAATGTGGTTGCATAAATCAGGACTCAGCAGACAGACCAACATTTTTGAAAACTGTAGCCTCTGATTCCTGTTCTTAGCTAAAAGGAGTGGCACCTGGTGTAGTCTTTAGCTGCTGTAGCCCATCTGCTTCAGGATTTAACATGTTGTGCATTCAGAAATAATCTTCTGCATACCTTAGTTGTAAAAAGTGGCTTTCTATTTGCCCTTGCACAAACCACCATGGCCATTCCTCTCATCAATGTGGCATTTTTGCCTGCTCACTGGATATTTTCTCTTTTTGGATCATTCTCTACAACAACTAAATGATAATGTGTGAAAATCCCTGTGGGTTAAGATTTTCGAAAATACTCAGACTGGCTTGCTGGCACCAACAATCACATTCAAAGACAATTTTATCACCTTTCCTCTCCATGGACAGGGAGAGTATTTAACAGATCACAATGTAAAATAGAATTAAGACACATATTTACGACACTATTTCATCTTTTCTTGTATTTCCTTCAAGGCAGCTCAAGCATGTTTTAGTCTCTTTAGCTCACTGAAGGATCCGTGTCATTCTTTCATAAAATACATCTTTCAGAACACCTGGTGTGCCTTTTTACATCAGCAACAATGACAAAAACACACACCTAGCTATCCCTGAATAGCCCTTATGCAAAGAGGCCTGAAATCTTTGTGCTGTTTGCACAAAATCCACACAAGTATTGTGATGAACAATTCAGCCTCTGAGTGACCGAGCATGACAAAGAAGGAACCTAAGAGAAGGAGAAAAGGCAGAAGAGGACAGAGACAGAATGAGAATAGACAGAAAGGCAAACATGTTTTTCAGAGAAGAAAACACAGGCTTTCTTGTTAGCAAATTCAGAATCCTGCAGCCAGATCACCTTGTGTTGTACAGTTCGTTATAGCCGTGTTGTCTTGACACTCCGTTGCTTTGCAAACGTTAAATGTAAAAGCTGCTGCATTTGAGAACAATTGAAATTGTTTTGTGTGCCTCTTTGTCACTGCAATTCCAGTCAACAAGGCTCAAAACAACAGAAAGAGATGGCATTTTCACAAGATCTTTACAGGGTTTTACTGCTAATGTGGTGGCAGAGATATTATGGAAAAAGCAGACCTTCAGAATGGCTGATAAGTCAGAAAGTGGCAAACATGCACACCAATTTCACTCCTGAGAGGAGGCTTTAAAAATGTAAATGTAAATGTTCTTTATTTGTACAATCCTGTACACCAACCCTTTTGGTGAACCAAAGTGCTTTACACAAGATAATAAATAAAAAGGACAATAAAAAGCAAGAAAAGCTATATAATAGTATTCATTAGAGGATAAGAAAGCCCTGCTTGACTACCCCCTCAGTATGCGAGACATTACCTGACGCACATTTAGCAAATTGTTTCCGTTGTCAAGTTACAATCCACCTATCATATCACTACCATAACCTGTAAACCCTTGTTAAGTTACAGAGATGATCAATGTCATTACTGTTGGTGTTTGTGCCAAATGGCGTTCAAGAATACGGATCCATCGTGGTGTCTTTGGATGGGGACCTGAAAACAGTGCTGAGGGGGCTTTAGAGTTCCCCAGTTGGACTTTCACAGCACACATACTCTACAGTAAAATATTTGTAATTCCACTGAAAAACTTTGATGCAGTTATTAATGAAATAGGGGCCTGAGAGAAGCATGTTACTGTCACTGGGCATCTCATTGTGTCCTCAACAGTGTTAACTTTGAGAGCACTTTTTAATTTAGTTTTAGTTGTAGTCTTTTGCTGAAAATATTTTTTAGTTTTAGTCATAATTTTTTTTTTTATCTTTGTTTTAATTGTAGTCTAGTTTTAGTTGATGAAATTTCACATTTAAGTCAATAAAACGTACTGTAAATTTAGTCGACTTAACTATGAAGTGTAAAGTGCAAGTCATGTTTTATGTTTCCTTGAATTTCTGAAGTCATGTTTTACACTTGGTTAAAATGAAACATCCAATAACCCTTTATTGAATGCTAGTGAAGTTTGAATGCATAAATTAACAGAAACAAATTTAACTTTTGAGTGAAATGCAATCACCTCATTTAGGCTACCTGGCAGAGCATCTCAGTTACAATATCAGAATTGACAACAAGCAGTGAACCTGCTCTACATGAATATATCAACTCCTAAGGAGAGTAGCTCTGATTGGATCACTCCCCAACTAATCCCGCCACCATGAAGCTAAGGCAGTTGTGATTGGATGTCCCTATTAACTCATCCAGCCTTTCCACACAACCAAAGTAGCTGTGATGGGATATATTCCTAACTTGTCCCTACTTTCTAAATGACAAAAATAGGTCTGATTGGATTAAGTCTCTGTCAAACATTTTAGTCAAATTTTTATCTGTTGAAGAAAATGTCAGTTAATTTACTTTTGTCCATACTTGTTTTTGTTAGTTACTGTCTTGTTTTTATCATGGGAAACAAGTTTGTTGACGAAAACTATGACGAAAATACAAAATTAACATCGGTCCTCAAAAGCTCTCATACACTCAGAAATTTAAAGACTTGCATGCAACAAGAAGCTAAATTTATATTCATTAATTTATATGAGTGTTGTCAACCTTTGTGCCAACAGAGAGTAAAGAGCCAGTAATCTGCTTTTTGAATGTATTTGCTCTTGATTGTGTCCTACATGTCTCCTGTGAGCAACAGAGCACTTCTATGCACAAATGGGGGAAACAGAGAGAGTTTGGGAGCCACCGATACACTGCTTTTAAATCAGTAGCGAAAATAGAGTATTTGTATTGAAAAATGTAAAAAACTCACCTTTGTTCAACTTGCTGCTGTCTCAAAGCGTTAGTTCCCAAAGTAAATCTACAAAATGTGTGTAAGGACTTTATTTTTTTTTAGCCTCACGTGTAGTTTGATAAAAATGCACACACAGGAACACATGAAGACCATAGAGAAGAGTGAAGAGTCCCCAACAGCCTGCAGCAATGTCTGCAGTCACAGACACAGCACAGTGTCAAACATAAGACACCATTTCTTTCATTAAAGTAGCATACAGTGCACAGCCATGAAATTTAATCAGTCAAGAAATGTGCTGAATATGACCCAATGCTGACGTCTGTATTCGAAAAAGAAACCAAATCAAACTGAATTTCATGACAGGAGCGAGTCTTGACAGGATCACTTCAGGTTCCTCGAGAAAAAAAAAAGGATTCCTGTGAGACTGTTCTGCTTGAGCAACTGCGAATGTTAATGTGTGAAAGCGCACGAATGTGAAGCTGAGTGTCACAGAAATAAAGGCGAAGCATGTTCAGTCATCCCTCCCTGGGTACATTTATTAAAAGTTGACATATTTCGCTGCGTTTTGATGTTTGGAGGTCTGTGCCGATAAAGCATCTTTGACTTCAGTTTTGAATACAAGTTACACAAAGAATGAGAAACAAGCTGACAGAAGAGGACTACAGTACAAGTGAGTGGGATGACAGAGAGAGTAGGAGCCAGCAAACAAACCCTGTGGCTGAAATAGTGTCTGCTGTTGGAGTGATAAGTCAGACAGCCCCCAAACTCTGCTGATCCACTGCCAGCCTTGGCCATTTGTCAGAGTTGACTCGAAACTCCCTGTGGCCACCGCGCTCGGCTGCATGTGGCTTGACGCTGCGGGATCACGCTTGACAGGTGAAATCATTATGGACAGTCTCGATACTGGTAATGGCCAGCTGGTCCTGACGTGTGTGGGTGAGAGTACATCTGCGAGGGAAGATGTCAAATGCGTGTTAAAAATGTGAAAAGATATTCACAGAATATAACTGGCAGGACTTTAGTTTGACAAGAAGAGGAAGCAGAGAAAAGTACAGGGCTTTTTATGAGTGTGTTTTTTGAACACTTCCACCCTAATTCATAGTCAGAACTAAAGCAAACGCCTGGCAGATGTGTGCTTCTACACAGTATACATCTGCCAGGCAGTGAAAGAACAGTGGTGGGTCAAGAAGAAGGACTCAGGTGTTTTTAGTGGTAGCGAGACTGACAGAAATGTTATTTCTTTAATGGTGTAACTTCGTGGAGTGGTGCGGGAATGTGTCCGAAAATGCAGATGTGAGTTAGTATTGCAGCACTCCTGGTTCCAATGTCCCAAACAAAATGGGATATCTGAATATGTTTTAGGAAATCTGCCTGAAATAAGGTCCATAATTAACACATGTATACAAGATTTGAATGTTTCGGTTTGCAACAGAGATCTGATACAGCCATATTATTGAATTTCAAGGCATTTATGTGTCTTCAAAAAGAAAGCTGCTAAAAATACTGCTAATAAGGACTACAAAAATGGCAGAGGACCCTCATGCAATCCTTTCTGCTTGTGTTTTAGTAAATGATAATACATAAACCAAAGCCACAGCAATGGGACTCTCTTGAACAGTCAATTTGATCAGGAGAAAATTCTCAAACAAGAGGTTACAACCTGACATTACATGATGGATGTGTGGGATCTGCTACTGGGATGAGCTACTATTTTGTAGTTCCAAATAGTATGACAATAGTTTTTTCTCTTGCCAGTTACATTTATAAAACGTGTATATTTCATGACCTATAGTTAGCCACTGATCTTATTATCAGCAATTTTCCATGAACATGGTGAAAAATCCCACAGGCTTAAGTACAGGGAACCAGTGTGATGCTAACTTCCAGGTTGGCACACAAAAATATGTCATCCCTGCATAACTCGAAGTTTTGTACCAATATTCCAAGTCACAGCAACCTTGAACTTATCT
The DNA here is from genome assembly GCA_037902135.1 of Cetoscarus ocellatus. NCBI lineage: Eukaryota > Metazoa > Chordata > Actinopteri > Labriformes > Labridae > Cetoscarus > Cetoscarus ocellatus. The sequence continues at coordinate 1,525,224 of JBAMNC010001025.1, forward strand.
TTAAAAAAAAAAAAAAACTTTAAAAAGTGTAAGGTAGGCTGTCCAAACTATGACCCAAGGGACAGTGGTGGCCTGTAATCCACTTTAATATTGCTCCTAGGAAGTTCCTAAAATGAATGGAAGTTTGTTTTCCACTAGATATTAAAGGTTTTGCTTGACTCAAAAAAAAAGACAAGCTGACTGCAGTATTTAAGAATAGCACGAATGGCCCTTATTTGCTTCCCTATCATCTGAAGCTCAAGGTCTGATTAACAAAGAGTATTGGGTCCACTAAGACCTATGAAGCCCCAGTAATAATCCTACTATTATTATAATACTGTTTGTCAGCATTGTGCTGTTTGCTCTTGTTTTGGGTCAGAAAGTGTAGAAAGTGTGTCGTTGAGCTGCATGAGGCTGTATTATCAGAAACCAAAAGTTATTTTCCAGCCCTCCTGCAGCATTCGCCATGGATTTGACACAAACATGAGGTCATGCCTTGGTCAATTTTGGGCCTTTGTCATTATTTAGGGGGGTTATGTTTGTACTTCTGATGGAGAGAGTCCAGAACTGCATCATAGATGGGTGATAAATGGTGTCTTAGGTGGCTCTCACACACAAGGTTGTGTATTTCCAGGTCATAGTGCAACATTAGGCCGAGTGGCAACAACATAGGCCACAGCTACTGTCCCACCTAGAGGAGGTTGGCAATATTATACAACATTGGGCACACTTTGGTCTGCTTGACCAAGTGCAGAGTAAAAAAAAAAAAGTGAAAGACTGAAACAATGTTGTAACTTTACCCATGAAATGATCCAAAGTTTGCTAATTTTAGGACCTTGGACCACCTCCTCTGTTCAGTGATAATTTCTCTAGCTTTTCTAGCTTGACAAGGATGTCTCCTTTAACTCCAGGATAATAATATAGACTCTTTAAAAGCCCTGCCTATTTTCTGTGCAGAGGCGTAAAAGAGTTTGAGGGTATAAATAAAGCAAAATCTGTCATCTATTGAATGTTTATTCTTTAAACATAAAAGCTTATATAAATCAATACCCAACAAATCAGAAAGTATTCTTGTCTTTTGAGTTTTTGTTTTGATGTGAACTTGCATTTCGGTGTATACATTTTGTGTGGAGGTGGGTGAGCTATAAAAACTAAACAAATAACAAAACAGCACAACAGTGATAGAACAACCTGTAAAAACACCAGAGGAAGGGGGGGTATTTGAAGCAGATTTTAAGACAACCCTGTGGCTTGTTATGGCAGAGATTGAAGTCTAACCGTCAAAAAGGAAAGACAAAAAGAGTGCTTTGTAGTCCACCCACAATAAGACAGAATACATTGAAGCGGCTGTAAAATATGTGAGCCAAGGAGTCACTCAGCTACCATTTTATCCTTTATAATGACCTGGTAATAACCTGAGTTCCTCTTTAATCACACTGCTAAAGAAGACGCGATTAAGAGCAGTTAGAATGTCAAGCTGCATCCCAGAGATCTCATTCTTTTAATTAAGCTGTCTGCTGCTTAATGATGGACTGTCCAGCCGACTGTCTAAAACAGAAGAAGTTCACTTCAAGTCTGTCTGGCAGGGGCGGAAGTTGGTTTCAGAGGCTTTGACTTGGAGTCTTTTTTCTGTCATGGTGATGTCAGACTTTGAAGGCCACAGAAAGGCACGGTAACCAGAGCTGAATGAATCAGTACCTTCAGTCTTTTATCCTCACTTTGATTTAAAGTAACTCTGATTAAGTTTACTTCCTGTGAAAAAGAGTTCATCACCACAATACAGTCGCCAGCCACTTAATTAGGTTCAGTTGTATAGCTGCTTGTCATTGCAAATAGCTAATCAGCCAATCACTTGGCAGCTAATTAATGCATTTAGGAATGTGGACATGGTCAAAAAGACCTGCTGTATTTAACCTGGAAATCAAAATGTAGAAGATTTATGTTACTTTGAATGTAGTATGGATTTTGGTGGCAGAAAGGCTGATCTGAGTATTCCAGAAACTGTCAATCTACTTCTAATTTCATGCACAACCATCACTAGGGTTTGTAGAGTATGGTAGGAAAAAGGGAAAATATCCAGAAAGTGGCAGGTGTCTGGATGATATTCTGGTGTGCATCACTCTCCAAATCCTTCTTGACATTATTATTAATATTCCAGTGGAATACTGCTTAGTGAATGGACCTCTGCGGAGTGTGTATTTGCTGAGTAGTTGTAAATCCACCATTAATTTTGGCATTATTTTTACAATCTTTTGACAATCACTCTCTGCCTCCATGCAAAGCCTTTTGAGCTGCAATCACATTTGTATGAAATGTTCAACATAAGTAAAATCTGAATGATTGATCGATAATTGATCATTACAGCAGCCTAAGAGTCGTGTAAATGCACAGGAATTTAAGTTACTGTGTTACTGCACCTACATTTGCAATTAATCTTACAATGAGTACATCATACAGCCTTACTAATTATAAAACCATTTCTTTTTTTTTATTATTGACTGAAGTCGTGAAAACGCTAAAAAAACAATATCTGCAAGTAACTTTTAAACTTTTTGTCACATGTACTCTATTCCAAAATATATTCATCATTAAAAGCAACCAGTTATCCAGTACACATCTTCATTTTTGTGAATTTTACTGCAAATCCGGAAAATTTCCAAAATCAATGTGCCCTTCCTGGCCTATTCTCCCTCTTCCATGAACCGGCTATAGTTCACTCTGTGACCACTAGATGGAAGAAAAGTTCTACAATAACGATCCTTGTTTTTGGTGAATTAGCATCAACTGTCTTTAGAGGGATACAGCTAAATTCAGACTGGAAGGGTTTGAGGCAAATTCGGGACATGCGTCAACAAGGGGTTAAAAAGTTAATGTTGGAGGAAGTAACAGAAAAAGGTGCTCTAAGCGAGGGCGGCAACCTTGGAATTATTAGGCTGTTGCTCCACCTCCCCCCGACTCGTATTCCCATTAAGATAAGAAAGAGACTACCCCTACATTAACTTTAATGATCTGGGCACATCTATTGTTAAAACATGTGAGTAAAATCATATTTAACACAAATATAATCTTTAAGAAATCACATATTGCAGCAAGTGAGTTTAAAAGCCATGGTGTGGGAAATTAACCTTGCACAGCCCAATTAAAGAAGTGACTGCTTGTATGGGGATTAGCATCGGTGCTAACAGCTTTATAAGCAGTTTTATCAAATCTGGACCGAAATTCTTCATCAAACAAAAAAATATTAAAACTACTAGCTTCTCTATAGTAAGGATATTTTTGATCCACATCTTACATGTTTTGACAACTTTGTTCTACTAAGTGGCTCCCGCTTACTACATTATCTGATTGGCCTGTAATGAATGTGATTGATGGAATGATCATCCAATCACCTGCTGGATATGCTTCTGAAAGTTTCTGCCCTCCCAAAGCACTTTCTTTGGACTCTTTTCCAGATGGACTGGTGAAATATATTGAACGGTCCATCTGGTGTCCAAGGTTAGTGGGAAATACCAATAAACTAGTTTTGAAATCATTATTAGCCTTGCAAGGCTTGTATGATGGGTTTAAGAGGGAATCTTAACTCTGAAGTGATAAAAATCTTTTCACACCTGTGGTCTGAGACTAAATATGGCTGTGGTTATGACTTCATAATTAAAGAAAAATGAGAAATCCAACAATGGAAACACAGACCCTCTGTCAGAAAATATGTTGTCTACCTCCCCGCCAAAGATCATTTCATTAATTAGTTCTGAAACAAAATTAGCCACGCTGATATCACACTAAAGCCTTGTACCTGCAACAGAAGTGACCCTATAATTGCACTGACAACATCTGTGAGCAGTGGACAGCCACAGAGCATGAAGCTAATTGGTTTTTGCTTTACTATTATCTTTTAAATACCAATCCAGATTGCTCTCCAGTTAAGCTGGCATTCAATACGGCTCTCCTTCAATGCTGTTAACCTCTGGAGAGTAAAGTGTCAAACTTACAGGGCAATTGTCAAAGTGAATTCTCCATCTTCTAGAGAGGACTGAAGTACTTCACTGCGCTGTTGGTGGTAAACAATTTCCTTGGTATACTGGTCACAGTTTTGCTTCTATTTCATGCAAAACTACATTGAAAGTATGAACAATTGGCAAACTTTCAGATGGCAAGTATAGATTGGTGGAGATATGCAACGTCTTACAACTTATTTTGGTCACAATACCCAGTAAAGTAATTATTAGAACATAATACATATTAATAAATGTGTTCCCTCTTTGGAAAAATGGTGGTCTATGTTCTTTGTAATGTACAAACCCTCCATTTCACAGATATATGACAAAAACCATGCAAGAATTATTTTTTATTAGCATCTGTGACTGTCCAGATCTCCAGGTATTTTCTCTTTCAGGTGACAGAACAATAAACTCACCACTTGATCTTTATGAATGCAGCTCCCTTACCTCTAGTGCCAGGGAACACTGATAACACAAACTCTGACAATACAAACAATAACCCACTGTCTGCAGTGATGGATGCTTTGCTCTGCAGAGAATATTTTTAATATTGTCTAAGAAAATGCATCAGCATGTGGGTCCAGGTGTACATAAAGGATCTGTTATTTTGGGACAACTGAAAAGGTTCAATTCATGTGATATCTCAGCTGGGGCACCAGAGCTGAATAGAGAGTAACACACAGAAAGAGGCCACTTGAACCTCAGATACCACTGAGAAGGCAAAACCACAAAACAACGAATTATGCTGAAGAATTCATTTTTGTTCTCCCTTGCCTCATTCTGAGTCCATGACAAGCAGATAGACACCATTCTTTCGACTGTGCATCCAGTGACAAGGAAGAGCTTAGAGCGACTAAGAAGAGCACTTTTAGTAATTTTTACAAATACATACAAAACTAAACCCTGAAGAAGGGCAGCATGGTGGCGCAGCAGGTTAGTGTGTTTGCCTCACAGCAAGAAGCCTGGCTTTGTAAATTGCCCTTAGGTATGTGTGAGAGAGTGAATGGTTGTCTGTCTCTCTATGTGGCCCTGTGATAATCTGGCACCTGGTGCAGGGTGTAACCCGCCTCTTGCGCCATGTCAGCAGGGATAGCCTCTAGCCCCTACAACTCTGAAAAGGAGAAGCAGTATAGATGATGGATGGGTGTGTGAAATATGTTTGAATTTGATCATAGGGAAAAGTGACAACCCTAGTCAAATCTACAAATAACAGTGGTATGTCCTTGCAGAATTTTTGGAAAGAACTGTATTTCAGGTGTCGAAAAGTATTCAGTGACAATTATGAATAAAAAAAAAAGGGTAGGTCAAGGAAAGGCTACTAAATTCCCTATCTTTTGGGTGAGCAAACTGAATAACTGGGTGGGCCAAGGCCCTCAAGGCTCACCCATGATGCCACACAAAGCAGCAAAGGCACATTGCCCAAAAGCAGATAACTGGTTCCAGCACACCACACGGCCTGGGTTGTGATATCTTAAGACAACTTTGGGGAAATGCAGAGGCATTAAGCTGCCAGACAGTTGCTCCAGCCATATCACTTTGCATATTTTTTAGACATACCAGAGTGGTTAATATCAAGTATGCTTGGAAACAAAATTAACAACTTCCTTAACAAATAGTGTGGTTTGCATTCCCTTTGAAATTAGATTTTGGAGGCTTTTTAAAAACTGCTGGAGTCCTTAAGAGAGTGTTTTTGCTGAGTTCTTACCATTCCAACCTGACCCTCTGGCCTTAAAAATGGATGGTAAATCAAAGCTTATTTCAGTCGAAAGCTCAATACTCAAAGTTTGTTGAATAATGTGATGTGTTCTGTGTAAAGTGGTTCAGCATCGCTCACAGCCAACTGACTTGTGATGCACTACAGCATAAAGCATTGTCCCCGAGAATAATTTAATTCTCATCAATAACACAAAGCAGCGCAGGCACATCGCCTAAAAGCCGATAACTGGTGCCAGCACACCACACCGCCCTGCACACTGAATAAATGAATGGAGGTAGACACCGCAAGGCCCCCTCACTGCTCTCCCCTCTGGTTTCTGGGTCAGGTCCTGGGAGCAATGAGGTGCGAGGCTAATAGTTGGACTCTTCACAGCAGAATGGAGATGGAGAAGCTCGAGGAGTTTCATGTGATTCTATTGCCTATTAGGGAGAACAAAGCTGTGGAGATGGAAATTGTTTGCCACAGATATGAAGAGGAATTGAAGGTGTCAGTGTGTTTTACTGCGATGATGAAAGCCGTGCTGAAGTGTTAAGACTTTGGGCTGAAGGAGAGGGAGGAGAAGTAGAATATATGGAGGTGTGGCTGCAAGATTAAATGAAATAATCAATCAACCTCTTCCTCCATTTCTAGTCAATGTGCAGCACAATTCACTGACTCAGAAAATTCTGCTCTTTTTAAAAGGCTTTAGGTTTTACACATCAGTTCACCCTCTCAATAACAGAGAGCATGTAATCTGCATTCTTCGTCAAGATACTGCACACAGGAACACATTTTAAATGGCAAAATGCTGGAGTGCATTGAAAGCCCTTTCATAGCGGACTTCTAACACTGTCATGCATGGATATCTGATTTTAAGCACTTTACTGGATATTTAGATAAAGTAATTTTATTGCAACAACAATTACAAAAGTAAGGTAAAGTTCACATTCACAAAAAGAACTTAAGAACTTTTTGGTGGTAGTTTAATGAGATATTCTGGCTTTCCATACATTTAACTTCCACCTTTAATGATCCCCTTCTCATCTCTTACCTATCACTCATTTGGAGTGGTGGCCCATGCAATATTCCACTGCTCCAAAATAAAGGCATCCATCCATCATCTATACCAAATGGTGTGGTGGGGGAAAACTGGTGGGCCTTCAGACAAGGTCAAGTGGGCCTTGGAAATTTTACAACATCAGTTATCATTTCGACAACACTTCAACTAAACTTATGAAGCACTCGGAGGGTGCAAACCTTCGCCAAGGTAGCTCACATATTGCTGTTACATCTGTAAGCAATAGTTTCATGATAAAGTAACCATTATAATATGATTCCTTGACCCTGAAAACCCACACCCAGCACATGGAATCATGTTGTTATCATTATTAGTTAGACAGTTTGAAAACCAATTGTTCGCTAATGGCAGTTACAAGTTTTCTAACTCACCACAGGTATTATCAGAAGAAAAAGCACACTCCGGGTCGGAGCTTCAACTTGGCACGGACTCAAATTTACAGCAGCTGCACGTTTTTTTTATCCTTCTAAAGGTCTGCTGCATTCCTCTGCAACTCTCGGATGAATGCAGATGGTGTGTTCAGGAGCGTCGGATTTTCTATACTACTGAAAATAACTAGGGTTACAGTGGCTTACACATGAAGGATTTGTGTGTGGTCGAGACAAAATAACCCCTGACAAAAAAGGTGTGGGGGGCACATCCCCCCCGTCCCCCCCCCAAACTGACGCCTATGATTTTTAAGTTGAACCATTACCAACATCTCCTGAAAATTTAAGCAAAATCCGTCCAGTAATCTTGCTAACAAACAGACAACCATACTCCGAGGTAAAAAGAGTTTTTAAGTCACTCTGTACTTCAACAGCACAAATACATATACAGCTAATATTAAAGAAACTCTGAGAAAACTATAAAGGCAATCCTGTCTTCAATGGTTTAAAAAAGAAAGAGGTGGAATAAACTAGCAGACAAGTTGAGGAGCTCTGACTTCTAGAGGGAACTCAAAGTGAAACTGCTGTTCCTTTGCATTGAAATGAATCAGCTGAGGTGGTTTGGGCCTCTAATTAGGTAGCCTCCTGGTTTCCTTCCTGTTGAGGTTTTCCAGGCAACGCCCAACTGGGAGGAGATCCCAGGTAGACCCAGAACTCACTGGAGGGATAACATATCCCATCTGGCCTTGGAATCCAGGAGGAACTGGAAAATGTGGTGGAAATAAATAAGTCTGTATTTTGTTCTGCTATTGTTTAACTTCTCTTTTCACAGTTTTTAAAACACTGTCAAATCCTAGTGTTCCATTTAGGACTGACTCTTTGTTCCTTTATCGGTCTGTCAATTCTTTGTTGTAGCCGACAGCTATTTGTGTCTTTAACCTCTCTTTTTTGCCACAAATTTTGTTCCTTTTCTTTTTTGCAACTACATGAAAATGCAGGACTTCTCTGAGCTGATGGATATGATTACAGCTACTCATCCAGTGTCTGTGATAAAAGCTGCTTCCCTGCATCAATCAGCAACAGTCTGCTCCAGAGAAAAAGCAGATCACATAATATTATTATCAACACAGTCAAAATGTGGCTTTTTTTTTTTTTTTTTTTTTTTAATAATCGAGTAAACAGTGGAGAAAGGTGGAGGAAGGCAGAGCAGCACATGGCTCTTCTCATCTAGGAAAGGCTAACAGAACCATACAGGAGAAAGGAATGCCCAGTAATTGTGGTCCATCCTGAGTAAGGAGCGCAAAACATGATGAGGCCACATTCCCACAGTGATGTTTTGGCCAACTTTTGTCAAATAGGTGGAAACGTTGAGTTGAGTCGACCTAAGTCAGGCTATACAGAACTGTGTTAACATCAGTTGGGCAGCGCTGATGTTTGTCGGGAACGTCGAAAATTTTGCGCATGCTTTAAAATTTCCAATGTTTGATCAAACGTGCTCATAAACTCCAGCAAGATTTGACCTCTGCTTACCCTCGCTATCTTCAGTTACAGCTGCGATCATCCCTGTCAGATGAACTCCAGCCCTAGCTGCTCCCTCCTCAGGCCTGGATTTCTGTTGTATGACTTAGCATTGTTTGCATGGTGTTTGAATACTGAGACCAAAATGCCATGTACAGATCTAGCCACTGCAATTTTCCCTTCCCTGCCAGCTGCCTGCCAACTTCCAGCTAGATACCAGCCGATACCAGAAGCTCCACCACTTCTCTGAGGTTGTGCCTAGAATCCATTGTAAACAAACCCATCCATGCATTTGCAGGGTGTCTCCATGACAAGATGACATTGCTTCAATCTTTCCTTAGTGTCCAATATGTTTGTACAATATTCAGCAGTGCCAAGCTACGAAAGATCAAAGTTCCCCTATGTTGAGCATGCTACCCATGTGTTACATCTACGTGGGTGAAACTTTATAATCTATCGACAACTAGTTCGGGGGTCCTCGGGAAATGTCATACAACAGCAGCACAACAATTCTCTCCTCTTCATGTATACATGCGTTAAACACACCAAAATTGACCTCGGAAAATACTTTGACCAAAATGTTAATGATTTCTCAACACTGGTCAGCATCAGCCTATATATAATGATGGATGAATGAGGCTGAAGATACAACAGAAAGGCACGCAAGTAGTTATGACTTAACATCCTGTGTTTTTACAGCAACTACACCCACATCTAGCCAGACACACCAGATATTCAATATAGTTTAATACATTTCACCAGGAATGGGCAGGACCTTTCAAAGGCATATTCAGCAGATGATTCAATGATCATTCCATCAATCACATTCATTATGGGCCAACAAGGACAATCAACGATATCCTTTCCTTTGAGAAATTCTTTCAGTGCTGTTACTTTTTTCATTTAGATGCCGTCTAGGTCTGATAAAACTGCAGCTGAAGCTGTTAGCATTGCTTATATCTGTATAAGTAGTCAGTTCCTGCTGTTGTCTTGTTCAAGGCTCCCACCTCTTCCTGCACCACAATCGTAGATCAGAGCTCGGCAAAATGGATCTGTCTGATTACAGACATTAAATCAGGCAGATCCAGCTGCTGCGCAAGGTTAACCCATGTCATGGTGGTTCAAGACAGACTGCCACATCTATTGGAGTTCATGTCTTACTGGCTCAAACACTTGCAGGTTTTTATTTTATGTAATGTAAATAATAAACTACAAAAATCAAATTCACCAGATTTAGTCTTTAACTTCTTTTATTAAGCTAGAAACTGTAAATTTAACATACTGTACCTTTAAATGCTATAATTACTGTTTAACTGCCAGTCTACATATGTCCATACATGTAACCAGCAAGTACCATTTAGCTGTCAAGTGGCTGAACCATTATGCACTCATTATATACGTAACAGGAAGGCATCAAAGGCCTACAAAGACATATTTTGAGTGGCATGTCTATTGCATTTCAAGCTATTTGAATGCAATTAAACTGTCTGGATTTTATGAGTTTTGGAGGCGCATAAAAGGATCAAAGTGCAGTGACCTTGTGGAGATTTTTAAGCCGAGAACAAGAGAACAAGAGGAGTGTAGTCAGAGCGAACGTCAGAACTCAAACAGTGGACCAGCTCTCAGCAGCCTCGCTGTGAACACAACCAGTGACACAAAAAAGAATGATGGGAAAACTGCTCAGAGGAAATTAACAGGACCCAGACCAGGACTCTGACAGCCAGAATAATGTCGACTCTTGTGGGTTCAGGCTGGGACAGAAGATGCGTGAGGCTGGTGTGAGGATGACAAGGAGGGAGCCTGAGCGGAGGTTAGTGCGGGGTCGACCCTGAGGTGTTATGAGCCGAACATGGAAAGAAATCCATCAATGCACTGTAAAATTCCTCTCACTGGTTTTTGGGAAGTGTGACTGCTTTGACCTCACTTTCCCTTTATCTACTTTCCATTGCAAATAAGGGAATCCTTCCATTCTACTTGTATTTTATTCCAATGATGTTATTATTAACATTTGTACTGATTATTTTGGACAGATTTCAGTTTGTAAAACAAGGCTTCCCAAGATTTGTCATTTCAGTGATACCTGTGTCTGCAAATCTGTAAATAAAGAGTGCTTGTACAAAGATTAGCATCTATGCTGCTTGTTTTTGTAGCATTTCTTTTTTTTTTTTATCAGAACTGGGCATTGTATGTATGTCAGGTCAGCAGATGTTTCATCATTCTGAAATATGCCAATCTCTGGACGGATAGTTTTAAATTCTCTTCTCTATGTGCCTCTGATAAAACATGATACACACAAGACACTGTGTGTGTAGCAGCTAAGCCTATACTTAAAGCTACTGAGATGCTTAACCCATATTAACCTGATTGATGCACCGGGCTACTGTTTTTGTGCGCTACCGCAGGTTTCTTGATGGGGAGTAAGGGTCTGGACGCTGTTTCTCTGATGCAGTGTAACAAACAAGTCAATTTTTTGCCATTTCAATTGATAACTGAAAACAAAGCAAAAAGCCAGCATTTAGTGCCAAAGCAGTCAAAAACCTTTGCCCTTCTGTGTCAAAACATCCGTCATAGCTACTTTTATACCTGAGCCCCAGGTAACAGCACAGCGACACCCAACACACACAAAGTGAACTGTAATTCGTTTTAGATTATCACAATGACATATTTGTCTCCTCTAGTATGAAATGAGTTGATTGCAGACTTGTTACATTTCACTGAAACATTCCCACATCAGATACTTCTAAAAAAATGCAGTACACATTCTGTTTCAGGCACAAATGGGTATCCACATGTTTGCCCGCTCTGGTTAATAGCCCACTTTGGATGTATGAACACATACAATCAAATTAAACTGCAAAGGAGATTGTCCATGCAGTGTGAGGACAAGAACAGAAAAGTATTTCTGTATGATTTGTCTGTTTCTGTAATTTATCACATTTGGTCCAGGTTTTGGGTGTTTCTGTTTTTGCATTTCTTCCTTCTGTCATTGTCAAACATACTTTAATAGTCAGTTACATATCAGGTTATTCATGATGAAGTTGTGAATTAAAGTAATCATTCTTGAAATTAGCCCTCCACTCCGGCACACACACACTCACACCTCCTCTGAGAACATTTTCTTCTGAGAACACTTTAAATGTATGCAGTGTTAAAGTGCTGTTAAAAACACATTTACATACCCCCACAGCAAAGCCACGCTGCACATGAATATCCTTGAGTTACTTTAACAAGGTCTCTATGATTGTCGAAGAAAACTCAATCATTTGGCTCTCACATTATGGTGGAAAAGTAAATCTGAGGTTCTTGGGTTAAAAAAAAGATGTTTTCTGTATCCACGAGTTTTTGGGTCCAGAATACAATGTTTGAAATAAACAGAAAGGTCTTCAATTAGCAGATTATTCAATTTAAAACTTGGTGCCTTTGTTGTGCAGTGCTAAGGGCAGACCCGGTCAATAATTTAACAAGTATTACTACAAAAGTGTTCAATTGATTTACACAAAAGAGCCAGTTGCAGCACTGATTTTTATGAATTGTATAATATTGAGCTAAATACTATATAATATTAGTATAATATTGAGCTAATACCTTATTGTCACAAAAATTGCCTCGTAATGCTGTAAGAAGATATTGATTATCAGCTAAATTATTAATATTATTATTATTTCGGTCCACTGTGTTCAATTTGAGACAAAAGTTAGAAATGGTTTTGTCTAGGGCTTTTGTCCATCTAGCATTTTATTCATAGTGACATTTAGAGAGCACGAGGCAGCATGTGACCACAAATTATAAATATTCTTTTCAGAACACTTTGACTTTCTGTGTGGCCGCTGCAGTGCTGAGTTGAAAATCCTTGAACTTTTTAGAAAGGCACTGGCTGTCAGTGTGGCTTTTTAAATTCAGCAAATTATATGGAGGGAGACTTGTTGCTCCAGTAACGATGAAAACAGGGGCAGAGATTTCCTTTTTCTAATGAATGTAGCTGTCTACCCTAAGGAGTTACCTAAAAGAAATTGGACAGAAATGATCATGCTACAGAATGAAGTGTGCACTTACTGGAGTAGGTCAGCCTGACCGGGACTACATCAACCAACAGCTCTTAGATGAGGTCAGGTGTAAAATACTAGAGAGTGGAGGGAGAAACTGTCATTCAAAGCCAATCATGGTCACTCTTTGAGCTTAAAACACTTACTTTTTGTCAAATTTATTGCCACTGAACTTCCTTATAAATAATTTTGAAGTTAATTCTTTGACCAATAAATCTCCCCTGTTGTATTTTCCCCAGCATTGGATGCCAAGCAAAATGTATTTAACATTTTTTAAGGTGCACATCAGCGTCAGCCTACGTGCTGAGGCTGAGGAGTACACAAAGAAAGAAGGAAAAGCAGCTGTGACAAAGTGTTTTTGTAACTTCATTTAAAGCTGTGAACTACTATATGAAGAAAACAATCAAGAGAGTTTGCATTGAAAGCACTATATAATTGCATATCATATTAATGAATAATAAATGAATCATCATCATTAAAAGTATAACCTTAGATCTTATTTGGCAATCCACTGTAAATCTATAATGTTTGGAGTCATTAAAAATTAAAGAATTCATTATTTTCTCTACACATTGAAGGAATATTTGGCTTTAAACAATAAAACTTTGCTGATTAGTTTGCTTCCATGTCAAAATTGTCCTGAATCTGTCCAGGTAATTTTAAAGATAAATTAGGGATGGTTTGTTAAAAGTGATTTATTTAGTTAATGACAGCTGAAAAAGAGTGTGTGCTCTTCTTTCCCTTCTTGTATTGAATGTTAATGTTTGAATTGAAAATGAGTGACTGAGGAACACTACACTTTCCGTTGTGTTCATTCTTTTCTTCCTCTATCAGTTTTCTGATGTAGTTTTCTTTTTTTTTGTAATACCAATTTAATGCTAGCATCTGACATACCAAGCCGCTAATTTAGAGAACATTTTTCATTTATGCTTTTATGCTTGTAAAATGTAATTTTTGGACAAACAGTGATGTGTTTTCATGATTAGACAGGGGAGAAAATATTGCTGTTTTGTGAGAATTACGCTAAAATAGGTGATTGGAGAAACATTGCTGTTGGCATTGGTATTGGCTAAAATTAGGATTTCAAACATCTGTTTCTGAAAACACATATTTTGGAAAACTCCAGCCAAGGTGAAGATTTTTGAAAATGTCATTTTGAGTGTCCCTGTGTGGACAGTGAAAATGGGGAAAAAAGTGTTTTGGGCCAGAAATGTCACTCTCCGTTGACCTCTCTGTGGGTTGATGTCATACCATGCAACATTCATACATTGCATACAGGTATGTTGCAGCGGACATTGTTAAACTGTTGCTGTTGTAAAGGTACCATGTTCTGCAAAATGCAGCTTTCAACAGGACATGACAATTTCACTAAACTTTCAGCTCACAAAAAATGCTCTATGCCTCTTACAAGAAAAATACACTTTTTTTTTTTTTTTTTTATTGTGTCATAGCTATACAGCCTCCACCTACATGTGTGTTTTCTGCTTGCCACAGGCAAATGCCATGACTGTTTTAAAGTCATCTCCAAGGCCTGCAACCCCTTCTGCCCCTCTCCCATCAGGCTTCATTTGGGCAGCCAATCAACACAGAGCTCATCATAGCCTCCTGTGGCCTCCTCGCCTCCTCAGATCAGAGCATTTCCAAAGGTAAGGGAAACAGAGCTGCATCTGATTTTGCCTTTTTCTCATCCCTTGCTTATGAATGCAATATTTTAAGAATGTAGAAAGTTTCTTCCCACCTTGCTCAAATATTCCCTCTACCTTTTTGAAGGACTGAATGTATTTCACAGGTATGCGGCCATGTTACTGTGACCTCAGATCTTGATACAAAGCATGCATCCACACCATTTAGGAGGTTAGATTCCTACCATTCACTCTGCCTCAAACACCACCACTACTCTTCTTGACCCATCACCGTCTTGTAAATGCACACCTTGCTGAAGCATAACTGCCAGGAGATAGTACTGGTTTCTATCACAACAGTAGAGCTTCCTTCAGCACTCAATGGCTTCACTTTCCTGCCTAAAAAAATAAACACTTTGGAATCCGTCCTGATTAATTTGTCTTTTTTTATCAGCATCAATAAAAACAAAAAAAACAGCTGTGCTTTAGGTTGACGAATCATGTTGCTGTCAGTCTTGCATGTTTGTTTCTTCAGGTGCTGTACAGCTCACAGTAGCTGCAACACCTTGAAATATCCATAAATCTATAGCATAATGACTGAATAAGTAACAGCTTTACTGCCTTTTTATTGAATTCCTTTATTGAATGTCATGCAGACCTACAACATTAAACCAAAACATCAATGAAACATGCATCAATGCACATACTGTACACTCAAAATAAAACATATCATCATAAATAAATCATAAAAGCATCATTGGGGGAATCCGCGGGAGGTATAATGTGCCAGGCTGCTGAAGTATTATTGCAAACTGAAGCTTCCCTCCAGGAAATCTGTTTCTTTACCCTGTTTCGTGACCTTGTTTTTATGCAATTTTAGATGTTTTATTGATCTCCCCTCCTTGGAGTGTGACAATCAATAAGCAGACTCTTGGAAATGTTGGATTGTTGTTGACTGATTTATTAACTCTCTGTTCCCTCACCGTGCTGCAGACATTACAAACAGAGATGTGGGGGAACATCCAAAACATGACATAAGCTCAGTCAAAATTTGAAAGACTTTAGATCCATTCAAAACATCCAAAACAAAGCAATATTATATGTTTCTTGTGTTTTTTTTCCCCTTGCACAGTTTAACCAGCAGTTTATGAGCATGGAAAACCTGATGGGAGCTGGGAGTGTAGAGGGTGTGCACATGTTATCATAATCAGCAAAATTGAGTTGAACGTCACTCACTGAGTGGCAACAAGCACAGACTGAAAACAGCTAATAAGGGGAAATAAGCAGTTAATCACACTAATCCAACCAAAAGGTTTCAAGTTTTTCATCTTTATAATTTTTCGCTTTTCATTATTATTTGATAATGTTCGTCAGTTTTGATCCTTGGCTGATGTTATCGAATCATTAGGAGCTGTGATGTCAGGTTTGTGATGCAGGCAAGGCTGTGATGCAAGAGCAACCGGTATTTCAGATTCAGATTCAGATTCAGATTCAGACAACTTTATTAATCCCTGAAGGGCAATTCCGTTCACAGTTACCCTGCCTTATTGGGCCATCTAAACAAATCAGAGAACAGACAAACATTCATAACAGCAGACATGCATCCAGGCAGTGAAGACTATGACCGTCACGTCTCTCTGTCCTCTAGTTATCTCCACCATATGTTTTTGCTGTCATATGTCTGTTTGTTTGTTAGCAAGATTACTCAAAAACTACTGGACGGATTTTCTAAAAATTTCCAGAGATGTTGGTAATGGCCTAACTTAAAAATGATTATATTTTGGTGGTGATCCAGCCTTTAGCAAATGATCATTTTTGCTCAATAACTGTTTAACTAATATCAATATCAACATGATTCCGAGTGCTAGGTGTGGGTTTTCAGGATCAAGGAATCATATTATGATGGTAACATTATCATGGAACTATTGCTTATAGATGTAACAGCAATATGTGGGCTACTTTGGCTGAGGTTTGCACTCCTAGTTTTTTTTAAAATTTTTTTAATTCTATTTCTGCAAAGCATTAAACATCAATATCTTAAAGGTCCCATGTCTAGGTGTACTTGAACATTTACAGCATGTCTTGGGTGTCTATTGATCAAGGATTTGATTTAAGTTGAACAAAAAAATGAAAACTTTTCTCTCTTTAGAGGATCAGATGCAGCTCTTTTCCTCTCCCCTCTGGAAACCCTCTGAGCTGAGGGGGCAAAGAGGCTATGATAATTAGCTCTGTCCCAATTGGCTGCCCAAACAGTGTCTGATGGGAATGGGAAGGAGATGTTACAGGCCGCAGACAGGACTTTCACACAGGTCATGGTGTCTGCCTATAATGACCAGAAAACACACATGTAGCTGAAGGCTGTGTAGCTATTACATAATAAACCCTAGGAAGTTAAAAATTAAACACTTTAAGGGACGTTTTTTTTTAAGAGGCATTGCACATTTACATGAACTGAGAGTTGAGTAAAAAGTGGCACGATCTTCTTCTCCACAAGCCCCCTCTAAAAAACATTAAAACCAAAGAAAATTGCATTTTGCAGGACAAGGGACCTTCAAATGATGTGGCACCGAGGACAACAGATTATGTTTTCATGCTTGTAGCCCACATAAAACTGAGAGAAGCCTGATAGCACCGTCTGGTTTGGTAATAAACTGTTTTTAAAGGCCGTATGCTCAGAGAAAGCCTGGGTATATAGATATAATTTTGGATAAACACAAAATGACACAAACAGAATCATAATCGTCACTACAGGGCTTCAACGTAGGCTTATAAATGCTGCATTTTAAATGAAATCTCATGGCTCCAGAAGTTTAGTTTAGTCATCTTTAAATGTAAATCAGACTAGAATCTACATTTTCTATAATCATTTGTGTATCTGTGATGTGAAGAGTATGGCTTTGGCTTGCTCTTTTGTAAAGTGTCTTGAGATAATCTTGTTATAAATTGCCACTTTACAAATGAAGACTGATTGATTGATTGATAATGAACATTTTAAAAAATAAACAGATTTACAGAAAATGACATGAAACAGCACATTTCAGGTGAACTCAAGCACCTTTCTTACCACTAATATCAATTACCAGACATTGTTCTCCACCACTCAGAAAGTGGAACAGCCACTCTGTTATACAACTGGTGGCACCATTGCATACCCTCTGTAAAATATATTTACACAGAAGGCGCCGGCGTAGGAGTCAGGGCTATATATTGCTGCAGTTGGGGCCACCTCCAATCCATGATTTAAATAGTTCAAGGTAAAAACAAGCCATTAAAACACTGGAGGGTGATTGCCAATGCATTGAATGCATTTACAATTACTTTTTTCCACTATTAAGCTGCTTTGTTTTTGGCACTACTTACCTTACACAGCAGCACCAACGTGTGACAACCAGCTACAGTCTGCAGGCTTCACAAGAGGAAACAACCACTATTAAACTTGACCAATAGGTGATCTGGCAAAAAATATAGCAGCTGTTTACTTTCAATACTTGGGAATACTTGTATGTACTGGAATACACACAGGAAAACTTCAATATATATAGAGAGACGACAAGCCTGAATGAGAAATGGCAGAAACTGGAGGACCAGAGAAACCCACGTTACCTGGTGCATAAACCATATCATTGGACTGGATGAAGTAAGTGTGTGACCATTAAAAATCACTTCAGGATGTTTCAGAATGAGCGGATAGTAGCGGCTTTTATGCATGCCTCTGCTGTCTGCAGCACTCGTCATGCAGAGCCTCCCTGTGGTAATGTACATGTAGACTTGCAAAGACCAGATTCACAGTCTTACAAACTGCTAAAAATGGCAGAAGAGTCAAATGTAAGTTTATCTTAAAAGTTATTATTTTGCTTATACTGCTGTTAATTGTATTAAGACACAAGCCATGGTTTTGATGATAGGGTTACTTAATAAAAACACACCATATGCTTATTGTTGAGGAGGTAAACTGAGCTAGAGAAACACTTAATCATCATTGCTCTGCTGGGTCAGCAGGATAATCCTGAAACATTTCTAAATTTAGCTTGTCTTTATATGGGATGCAGTGATATTAGTGTAGTTAGCAAAATGAAAGCGAGGTCGAATTTTGATCAGTTTTATTCTGGTGGAAGGATACGTAAGGTGTGCCATGTACCTAAGTAGTGCCAAAACAAAGTGGCTTAGTAGTGGAGATGCAAGTTGTTGTAAATGTGTTCAATGCTATTATCGTGTGCTAATTTTTTTGGCTTATTTTCAGCTGAATCTCTTCAAATTACGAAACGTTGTCAGCCTCATCTGCAGTGATATGTAGCTCTAGCTTCCATGCCAGCTCTTACTGTACAGCTGCTAAGCTGATCTCCAACACTGTGACTAATGCTCAGATATATGTGCTAAAGCTAATAGCCTCTGTAGTGTGTTCTTTACTGTTATTAGTTAACTTTATAGCAGGTCTAATAATAAACACTGTCAGCTATTTCAGGAAATGAATGATTTAATGACTAACATCTGTTTATTCTTTGTCATTTGAATTAAAATTTGTCTATTATCACAATAACTGGATTCTACATTTTCTCCACTTTTCTCTATTTTAAAGTAATATTTTCATTTGTTTGTATTAACATAATAGAAAGCTCTAATGAAAACTGTGAACAGTGTTCATGAATTGAAACCTTTAATTAATCATCATTGAAAGCTTCAGAGACAGGACATTTTAACATTAATTGGTCCTTTACTGCCCTGAAATGTGTTAATAACATCAGTAGCTGCCCTGACAGCTGACAAGGTCTTGAATAATTGATTTCTGGAAGTCACTTACACAGACGATGCTCCTGAGACATGTCTCCTGCACTTAATCCACTCTAAAAGGAACTAAATTGAGTTTTTTCTATTTTCTCACTATCTAATACATTAGCTCAGGAGTTCAGATCAGTCGACTCTCTCTCTCTCCGCTCTGAAGATGACAAGATTCATCGGTCTTGCTTGACTGGGCCTCCGGATTAAATTGCAGGGCAACTCAGTGGGGAATAAGATTTCTAAATACCTGGCAGGGCTCGGCTCGAAAAATTATGAAGGATGAGTGTTTCTCCCAGCCAGTGCAGCTGCTTGTGATGCCAAACGCATCACAAAGGGGTCTTTTGTGCTGTGTTTTGGCTGAGCTAGACAAACTTGACCATCTACAAGTCAAACTCTATATTAGGGATGTTTATATTACACCATGAAAAGAAGCTTATACACAGAGTTATGGGCAGTATACCCATCCAGGCTTTAACTTCTCTAAGTGACGCAGAGGATGCACTTGTAACTCTGTTTTATGGGTCTCATAAGACTGAAACCCATATATTTTAACAACTGCATGTTGGTGTGTGCATGTGTATGTGCCTTTTTTTGTCTTACACAGATAATATAAGATTTGGTCTTACAGGAGGTGCCATTAGGAGATGATTATTACCAGCTTATATTTGTCAAAATGCATAATCAGTTTATTAAAGCTGATCTCTGTGGTCACTACTATGATAACCTTTTGTTGATATATTATCTATATTAGCAGTTCGAAAGTACTCTTTGCCATAAAATAAAGATAAATCTGCATTTAGGCAGCTTTGATGGCACTTGCATATTGACTGGAACGATATATCAACATATTGTGTGTGGACTTGTAGACATTAACCTGTTAAGAGGACCAGACGCTGGTAATGCTACCAGTGCTAACGTTAGCCCTGCTCTGCGTCAGCTTTTCTGTTGCGATATTTGGCCAAATCCAAGTCACAATTCTCTCCCTTTTGGTTCCCTTGCCTTGTTGGTCCTTGTTTGGTCCAGATGGCTCTCACATCCACCTTAAACCGAACTCTGGTCCACTTGGAAGCGAACCACGACCCCCCATTTTTTGGCGAACCAGAGTAAGTTCTTTGGTTCGCATAAGAGTTCATGTGAGCCTTCACACCAGCCCAAACAAACTGAACTTTCCACAAAAGCAAACCAGAGTTGGTTTGGTCTGCACCAAATGTGGTAGGTGGGAAAACACCCTTACATTGATTACTTATTCAGTTCTCTTTTTTTATCAAACAAATAATATTGGAGGTATTTTTTCTATACCGTCACATTTATTGACTGCCATTTGCAGTCTTCCTCAGAGGTGTCATCTGAATACTGTGAGGTGTCCTCATGTGTCGTTCTTCCCAGGCATGGTCAGCCTGATGGACCTTACAGGTATATCAGGCTGACCATGCCCCAGCTGTCTGATGGCTTGGAGGAGAGGCTCAGGTATGGTAGAGGGTAGAGCATGAATGGCCCCTCATCCCAGTTTTTTTTTTTTTTTTTTTTTTTGTGTGTGTGAACGGCCCCAAAGTTTCAGCTTAAATGGCTTGGAACCCCACTGGAGATGATATGAGAAACTGAGTCAGGCATTAGGCATCATCCCTGACGAAAAACCAAGATAACCGAGTAAAGTCAAGCCAAGCTGAACTGATAGCATGTAGAAAAAAAGCCTCAAAAGGGACAGGAACTCTAATAGAGCGTTTCAGAGGAAGGCAAAGGAACATGGCAGCATCAGTGGTACTTTGTACATGAATAGTAAAGCTTTTCTGAACAATGGAGATTATAAACATACTCTCGCAGTCTTCAGTGTGTGAACCTGATTTTACACATAATATGAGCTCTTCAAATTCAAGGTCAAACCAAGTGAGGAGAGTTTTTCTGTGAGGCAAGCTCTCACTTTGACATCTCTCTTCATCTAATTAGGGACTTAAGGAATGGTTTAAATTCTTGACTTTTTCCCTCAACACTGTCTGACTTGAAGAAACTGACAAAAGTGTGAATTTGGAAAATCGAGTTTGGTGCTTCACTGATGAAATGATATATAATAGCTGTAATAGCAAAGCTCTGATGCCTTTCTCTCTCTCTCCTCAGCATAAACACCCAACAAGGCTAAAAAAGGATCTATGTATTTAAAGTTTGTTGTGAGAAAGCTCCTGAGATTACATTTTGATACTCATGGTGCTGAGGCAAAACTTATCTCCCTCGCAAGCTTGATTACAAGAACATCAATTAAACTCTCACCCTTTGCTTGAAGCGTTAATTCCCATTTGACCTGTCCTCCGTAGCTCTGCTGATAAGTTTTCCTGATATCTTTAACTTTTCTTCAAGTTTTACCAGATGTTTCCCTGCTGGAGAAACTTTAATTGTTGCAGATTCTTTTGCCTTCTGCTTTTTCTGTGTCACTAATTTGATCCTGAGCAAAAAATGAAACCAGCAGATGTTTTTGAATCTCCGTCTGGAACAGCCTTTGTCCTGTCTGCCAGCAGAAAAGAAGCCAATGTTTATGTTTGAGCATCATTAGAGGCAAAAAAAAAAAAAATCTGATGATGCCTCAAAGTTAAATTAGACCTCATTATAAAGTGGCAGATTGGGTTTCGTTAAACTTGAATTGTATTTGTGTTGAAAGGCAATACAGCTTTAAACAAATACAGAATTCTGCACTTTTTATTTCAAGTCTTGGATTTCTGCAAAACATTAGTAAACACAATTATTTCAGCTATGGAGGAAAACAATAGCCTCCCTGCAATTACAGTAGCTGTTTCTCCAGGCTGTGTGGGCGTGATAACGGGGTTAGAATTTCAAGCAAACAGGTCTCAAAGACAGACACAACAATACCTGCCACTTTTCTGAAAGCAGTTTAAGACCAACAAAATTTGTAACAGCGGGAGAATTTTTTGATTTTCTTCTAAATGTTTAGGCCATTATTTTTGCCACATTATTAGATTTGTGTGTTAATGAGTACATCATCTTTCAGTGTTACATGCTGTGGAGAAAATGATGTTTCCTGTCTAGCAGTAATGGACAAATGTGATCTGGCTGACTGGTTTCTGTGCAACTTTTTAAAATGATCTCAATAAAATCTCTACTTTACCTTTGAATGACAGGTTGTAGTCATGTACAGGGATACCTGTTTTTAAGGTGGGGTTGCTTGAGGCCCATGGCACTATAAATATTATTTCCACTAAAGCAACTGCCCATCTCTCCCCCAAGGGAAGATAGCCAGGTGTGGATGCTAGCCAATATAATTCAGTCAATGATGCCACCGAAAGCCTCATAGTTACCCCGATATTGGAGTAAAACTACACACAAAACCCAATCTTGGATCAACTAGACGCTACAGTAAGGTTATTTAAAGCATTTCACTTCACCTCAACAAAGCCTCTGTGTTTGGTACTATTTTGTGGGCTATGTATCCCTCCGTCGGCCACCCGCAATCTTTACAGGAAATATATACATATTATTAATACATAATGGTTCCTATGATATTCTTTTATGAAATATCACTAAATGCATTTTAAAACAGACGCAGTTATAGCCGGTCCAAAGCCCGATGGTTGGGGATCTCTGGTTTACATTGTCAGGGTTGACCAATAGTATGGTGGTGGGTCACTTGGCCTCTGACCTCTCAGGTGTAATTAGTTCATTTATCAAATCATGAAGACCACAGCTGGAAGAGTGCATGAGCACAAGATTTAACCACAAGTTCACCTCAAGTTGTACTTTTTTGTTCATGTTCTGAGAGTAAAGTCTGCACAGTCAAGCCATACAGGCAGATACGCAAGAATTAGTCGTCCTGTCAAAATAAAACACCTTTCGGTCAACACTGTTCAAAAAAATGGCTATTTTGTATTATTTTTGTTTCTCTAGTTCTGTTTCTCTGTTACAAGTCAGTGGCCCATTGCTGTTAGACCTCCAGTTTACAGTGTCAGAGATCCCAGATGTAATCAGTTCATTGTCAAGTCATAAAGGGCATATTTGCAAAGTTTGACAGAAATCCTGACATGGAATTCTCATATCAAGTTCAAATCTGAGAGATGATCATGAGGCCAAATGAAATAGGACTTTGCCTCTCCAAAAGTTCACCAGGACATTTATATTGACAAACACTCTTATAACCATTGGCTTAGGAGTCAAAAATCAAGAACATGCACTGACATCCTTGGTGTTTTTAAAACCTAAAAGCTTCATTTGTGAGAAGAAGATAAGAAAGAGCACACACTATTTAACACAGTACTTTTAGAGTGATTGTACATGGGCTGGTCAAAGCTGGAGGCATTATCACAGGCCATGCTTAGAGGAGGAACACTGAGAGAATCCACGTGGACTCGTTTTGTTTGACACCCTGACTGATGTGGCTTTAAAACCCCTCAGACGGTCTGCTCATAATGTGTCCATAAAACCGCCTCCAATTTTCAGGCCATCAGTGCCACATGTCAGCGGTGATGGATCCTCATTCAAAGCCCTCTGTTAGCCCTTGTATGTCTATAAATCAGAATTTTCTGCTCAGACGTAAATCGATAAATGGTTTTAACTTTACTTAATGTTTCAGATTTCAGTGACTTGTTTAATATACAGCATTTTAGTCACAAATACAAATGGTCAGGACTGCCTTGAAAAAGAGAGTTGTTGATCTCAATGGGACAAACATGGTTAAATAAAAGTTAAATTAAAAAAAAAAAAAAAAAAAAACAGCTCAGGCTCTTTCGAGGAAATATTTTACTAAAGTAGCATTCAGAGTGTGGATGCTTTCACCAAAACCAGAGTCAAAATTTCATCAACACTTGGATGAACTTTTTTAAAGCTGGCACAAAGGTCCACTCTAACTCAAGTAGGATATTTTAATTTGGAGTAATTGTAAAGGGTTCTGGCATTACATTCATCCCTTACTTTTAAACCTGATATGTCAAGAATGGTTTCAGGGATTTCTTTCAACTGTCATTTACATCATGATGAAGACTCATCAGTGCAGAAACACATTGACACATCCTTCAAACAAAGAATTTATACTCCATCAGAGTGTCTCAGATTTTCCTACTTGCCTGTTTGCATTGGTCTATTTGTAGCTGGAGCGTCATTTGCCATTTATAAGTTGAATAGATTTTGGTGGTCAACAGTCAAAGGTCCAGGACATCTGGCCTCATGTTTACTTTATATTTTACACTAATGTAATCCCTAATTTAGGGTAGAAAAAAATAACTTGGAGGTCAAATGTCATAGGTCAAAATTATTAGACCTCATGTGTGAACAGACTATTGTAACAATCTTCCAGGGAATTTCTTAAAAATTGCACAAATGTTTAGTCTGTCTCAAGGTCAGACTTAATCAATTTTGGAGGTTATTGGGCCTCATGTATATCATGTGATTGTTAGCATTTAAATTCAAGAAAGACAAAAAACTTTCTATTTCACAATTAACACAAAGACCCACTTTAATTAAGTGATTAACTTAATTTCTGAGGTCAAAATTCAAGCTAATTTGGTTTCATATGTATCGTGTGTTTGCAAACACCACAAAATAAATACTCTGAGGTTTATTTTTAAAGTTTGCACAAATGTCTACACTGACTGACGGAAAACCTTTTTTAATAGTTGTAGGTCGGTGTCAAGGTCAGTGACATTATGAAACTCTCAGCAAGTTTCGGAAGTCTAGAGCTCAAGAAGACTTCGCAATACCAAATGAGGTTTCATCTCGCTCGCCTCATACAACAAGAGCACATGGTGTAGCCAGGGTAACTGAACCCTTGTATACAGATGATGTTAGTATTCTCTGAAAGCATCCGTTACTTTCAGGAAAGTCTTGAGATTTACAACAACATTTTCACAAGATAAGGACTATGCATGTCCTACAAGAAAACAGAGACTATGGCATTTAATGTCGATGAGGGTAACAAAGATCAGAAGAGCCTTGTGACCAGTGGAGTTAACAGAGTTGAATTTAAGAATGATAGAATTTCATTACCTAGGATATGTGATAGTTAACACTGCCAAGTCTTCTGCATTTCTCCACCAAAGGATCACTTTCTTATTTGAGAAATGGAATGAACTGAAGCACATTTTCATGGATTGTGAGGCCATTTAATATACTGATGAAGATCCTCCCTGCATGCGTTCACTCCTGGTTGCTGTGTAGGGCCTAAGCTTGGAAACTCTCAATGGTAGAGATCCAAAAATTGAAGTGACATGGCATGGATTCTTGAGAAAATGATTTTTGGAGGATATGCCCAAAAAAACATAACACGCAAGAGAAAAAAGGGCCTCGATCCTGCCACCCAAGTTGAAGGACAGTTGGATTAGATGTATACGATTTCAAATCTTCAACTTCACCAGATCACAGACTTCAAAGCTTCTGGTACATCCAAAATCTGTACCACACCGTACATGTCTGCCAAATGAGCAATGATTCTATCCAACAATAAGAGCTCTCCAATAGGCGAGGAAGCTAGAGGAAACTAGAGGACATTTTTTAAATTAATAAACAACAGGCCTAAAGATGATGCTAATTACAGAGGACTTCACAAAACTGTTGCGACACAGATTCCTTCCAAGCTGTTGAACCCCACAGTCATCCTCATACCAAGTGAGCAACAATGGTAATGATGAATGGGTCTTGTGGTCCTATCTTGGTTTTGAATATAATATCTTACCAATGCTTTGAGGTATTTTCTTCAAACTTAGCACAAATGTCCACACTTACGTAAGGATTTTGGAGGTCAAAGGTTGAGACCATTAGACCACGCCACTTGTGATGAATGCTTATTTTTGAATCTGAAATAGCAGCTTTGATTAAGATCAATAAACATTTTCAACTGCATTCAGTTGAGATATTAAGTTTGTTCTAGATTTTCGCAAAATGAACTTCTTTGTTTAATATGCAACATCTCTCTCTACAAATAAACAGCCTCAGATATTTTGAGGCAAAGTATTAATTGAATTACATCCGGATTATGCGTGCTTGCCCCGCAGGTTCCAGTAAACATATCTTGAAGAAAAAGAGGTGTTTTTCTTATTCTCTCTCCCCAGCAGGACTCTATTTATCTACCCTGTGCAGATCATAATGGCTTAATTGGTTCATTTCTTTTGGGCAAGTATCTGAGGATGCACTCAGCAGCAACAAATTGCATTAAATCCTCCTTTTTTCCTCATGTTGGTGACTCTGGTTTGATAAGTAAAGAATGAAGGCACCACATGAGACAAGAGAATAATTATACAGCTGGGCCTTCATTACCTGAGTTTAAATTTCATGCTCTTTAAAGTCTTTATGAGGAGCGGAAAGCTGATTTGGGTCTGATGGATAAAAAAAATAAAATAAAATAAATTTACTATTCGTGGGATGGATATTGCCTCCTCTGCGTCTAGTTAAATGATTTGCTGACTGTACAAACTGTATGAGAGGAAACTTATTTTTATTCTCTTGAGCTTTTTCATTATGAATCGCAGGTTAGCAACACAATCAATCTCTCGCCTTGTTACTTTGACTCTTGTGTGCCGAACTGGAGAATAAGTCTGTGTTAGTGTTTTAGACACATTTTTGGTTGGATGATAAACTGGGCTATTACACTGATATATGCTTCTTGGTTACACTACCATGAATATGGTGTCCTAGACTGACCTCTTAGTCATGATAAAGACAAGAGGCAGGGAAGAGGACATATATGTCGACATGAAAGTGGGTGCTTGTTTCTTTTTTCACTATTATACACTTAAGATGTAGAAGTATATACAACTGTATCATCATCATAACGGTGAAACTCAACATCAGCAATTTTTTTAATAGATGACATTCAAATATTAAATATAAAATGACCCAGCGTTGGCCTGCAGAGGACATGATTTTCATGATTTAACAAAACAGAAGATAGATTTTGTGTGTTTTTACCTTGCTGCAAATGATGAAAGCTGTATGTTGTCATGTATTTAAAACTTTTAACTATCCATCCATCCATTAGCTATACTGCTTATCCCTTTCAGATCACGGTGGCTGGGCCTATCCCAGCTGACATTGGGCGGGTACACCCTGAACCGGTCACCAGCCAATCACAGGGCCACATAAAGGGCTTTCACATCCCGGACCTAATTTTGAACCAGCTGGCATTTTCAGACCATAAATAAATAGGTTCAGAACCTGAAAAGATGGTTCACAGCTGTAACCAAAAAAAACCAAAAAAAAAAAACATGACATCATCGGTGGGTGTGTCGTATCTTGTGTTGATAAAATGAGCAGGAAGTTGAGAAAGTAGAGTAATGGAGGAGAAGAGCGTGGAGTGGTTGAGTAAGGAGACAAAATGTTGTTGCTTTCCTGATTGCTGGATGAAAACAAACCTTAAGTAAAGCAACAAATGCTTTATGAATATTGATGTGATCTGCCATTTGCCAGTGTGTTGTTCTGCCTAAGTAACACAGAATAACACATGCAAGGGAAGAACATGCAAACTCCACACAGAAAAGCCCTGACCAACACAGGGATTGAACCTGTTGCTGTGAGGCATGTGCACTACCTGCTTATCTGAATGCTGTAATGAAGAAAAAAGCAGTATTTGTTTTCATTGAAGAAATTTGTTTCACTCCTTTTTGTCAGATATGTCAATATGTTGATCAATAAGAGACTTTCTTCTTGGAAGAAGCCTAGGTATTTACACTACTGAACACATTCAGTCATCTCAGTGTTTAAGATAAAATCTGAATAGCATCTTGAATCTGTGACTCAGATCTTGATGAGCACATCATTATAGATTTTGGTATTAAGTGTGAGATTTAATGTCCAGAGGCATCTCTTAATTACATTTGATGGTAGTTGTTATGTTGCAGATACCTTTTCGTAGGAAAGATGTAAAAGTATGTATAACCCTCTCATCAGCATAACAAGGAAACTTAACATCTGTAAAATGTCTGCATGCAGTAAACAAGTTAGGGCCGAGTGCTGATCTTTGTGGAACACCATTTTTAAAATTTAAAAATCAGAGAATATACTTATTTATTGCCCTCCTGTGCATTTATTGTGTTTTTATGTTTTTGAAGTTTTGAAAAAACAAAACATTAAATCCCACAAAATATCAAATATTGAGCCCCACCTGCCCTTTTTTCTCTCTTCACTGTTCCTTGCATTCTGAAATAGTGTAGTACATATATTTCCAATCAAGAAAAATTAATCCAAAGATTGATCTCCAGTAGGACACCCTCAGAGCCCCAGGCCCCCAGAGCAGTTTTCCAGCTTTACTGGTTGGGTATTCAGGCTCAATTGCACATTAGGTGTCTCATAAATGAGGCCAATTCAGGGGGAATATCAGTCAAGTGCTCTCAGTCACAATACTTTGAGGTATCCTGTCTTTCAGAGATGGCACTTGGCAGCACAGTGGGCCTCAGAAGGCTGTGTCCTTACTGAACAATGGGAGGGGAATATTGAGTTTGGCCCCATTACAAATTCAAACCTTTTTTTTACTGCTTTAGATAATGCTCATTGATCTGTGAAATTATGAGGTACCATTAGAAAGAGTAGGCGAATAATTCAGAGTGCCTGAACTCTCAATCAGTCAGCTGAAAACCGTAAGCCCAAATGGTAATTTACATCACAATGTAGCACATTGATTTAGATGGAGAGGTGTGTTAAGAGATTCTCAACAACTGTGGACACCCTGGAGTCTACAATAGGTGCTATGATTAAAAATGCCAAAGAAACTTGAACCCAGCAGACTGACAATGGGCTCCTGCCAATCAGTGCGTTCGTCTTTGAGATTAAATTTTTTAATGTTTACTGTCTGATGCAACTGATCAAAGAAGAGCCTCTACCATTTATGATTCAAGGCAGACACTAGTGCTGGGAATGTGAACCACACAGTGCCAGCAGGATTAAATGGAGTATATTCATCACCCATAGACTTTGACAGCAGCTTGTCGCTGTTACAGAATACAAAGGTATCTTCATTGTTTAAATGAATACTTTATAAAGGCAACAGACAGTACAGACCTTTGTGTGACTGAGGTGGCTCAAATGTGGCACTGGCTCATCCAGGGTGAAGAGAATGACCATAGACATGATGCATCCTCTGCCTCTTGTACTTTCTCCACTTGTCTGAAAGACTGTGCTTAAACTGTTTGTTTTAAAAATCAACCTCGATGATGCTATTATATGTCTGGGCAAGTCTATGCAGTCACTGTAAACATTAGAGCACAGTACTGGAAAATGGAGGCCTAAAGGATTTACACCAGGGATCATCAACTACATTTGTCTAAGGGTCAGATTTTTTTCTTGACATATGGTACCGGGACCAGATTAAAATAATAATAATAAAATAATAATTATAGTAAAACAATAGACATAAAAATATCATGGTCTAGTTAAGACGTTACTCGTTCAATAATTTAAATTTTTAACTTGTATCTACTACTTTCTTAGCCTTAAAAAGTTAGACAACCCTCATTGCCGTCCTGCAACCAGCCACATGACACAATCTTGATGTCCTGGCTACGTCAACTAACCTGACACGCCAGACAGACAGTTCCATATATCCGTCACAGAAACATTTCACTAGTCCATCTGGGAAAGAGCCATTCGAAAATGTTTCCAGAAGCGGAACCTTCAGAAATAACTGCAGCTGGCGATTGGACGCTTGTTCTGCCAGTCACACTCATCTCAGACCAATCCATATCAAGCCACAGTATGACGTAGCAGCTAGACCCTGTTGTTAGCTGTTAGCTTAAACTATGTTTCAGTCCTTTGACTATCATCTTTCATTAAAGTATACCACACAGATGTATCATTTGCCACTTATATGTGACAAGAACCTCGTCAACGACAACCCCCACCAAGTTCTCCCGGTAAACTTCTGAGGAGAGCATATTTCGCCAGGTATTGTTGAATAACCACAACTTCCATAGATTAACCAGTATCGTCCGGAGGATTTTCACATTCTCTCCCAGTTTCCTTGCAGTGATCCCCAGCTTCCCGCCTGATCATCCATGAGGGCAACCATCGGAGACAGGATTATCACAGTGGGGTTTGGAGTCCTTCCCATCTTTTTCACAACCAGAGGCGCCAGTTGGTAGATCAAACTCTTATTAAACTGATTGGGAGAAGAGCAAAAATATTGTTTCCTGAAGCAAAGCTTTACGTGTTGTTCTTCACTCTTCTTTTAAAGAAGAAATAGAGTCCACTTCTGATAAAACTGTAGATATTGCCGCATCCACGGAGCCCACTTCAGCAGCCACCATTAATTGCAGTCTGCAGCTCTCACCTCTTTCCCCTGATTGGGTCATTCACCTTCTAGTTGAGTGAAGTGTAGAGGATTGGAGCTTCACAAGATGGATCTGCATGATTTCAGACCATGAATCAGGCAGGTCCATCTGCTCTGCAAGGTTATACGTCATGTATTCCTTTGCTGGATTTGACTCCATTGTATTTGTTCGTTCAGTTGAGTATAATAATGGCTTACTGGTGGATTTCTGTAAAACAGATCAAACATCAGAGTTTTGATGACTTGCCATGAGTTCAAGAATTAAGTACATTTATCATGCAAAGAAAGTAAAGGCCTAATTGGATGGGCCGAGAAGCCTTGTCAGATTAGCAGCCGTCATTTCCCAGCATGAGCTGCAGTGCCACACGTGCCAAGCAGATTCCTGAAGTCTCCTTGAACCTCCACAGACTCACTTGTTTCCTGATAAGTGCTCAGATTGATTCTGAGTTCATTTCCTCTTGGTCACTACCCTCTCAGCGATCCCTTTAATTGCTGCAAGGGTACAATATTATATTTGGACTACGTCCAGTCAGGGCACTTGAGATATCTACGACGCTTTGCATTTTTAATGTGACCCCTGTTGGATTTTGTTGAGTCCTTGCGCTAAGTCCACTCGCTTTTATTGACGCACAAATTGAAAACATTGATTAGGAAAAGAGGTCAAAGGGAATGACAGATAGCTTTCTCCTAAACACCTCCTCACTTCACACTAATGATGTTTTCTATCCTCATCATTAGCAGGCAGAGGATGAAAATCGATGTGCTCTCCATTTACATGTTCAAACCTTTGTGGGGCATGCCCAGAGCTGAAAAAGAAGTGGAGCTTTAATCAGATCATTTTACAGAGATTTAACTGTACAAGTCTGAATCCTTGTCTATTGGCAGCACAGGAATTCCTCCTCATAATAAAATCATCTCAAAGACACATTGCCCGTCGGTTCCAGTGTAATAAAATGTTGGAGGAGTACCTGGTTTTATAATATTTGGGTCACAATACAGACTTATAGCTCAGTGTGCAGACTGTGCAGAAGGCTCTCTGATGAATGAAAGTCAGCTGAATTGTGGCAGACCGCCAGAGTGAATAGGAGTGCAAATACCATTAGAGTTAGTGGAGGCAGAGCATGGCTGCTCCAATAAATATATTAATACAGAAGAGAAATCTTTGAGGTAGATTCAACTAAAGACTCAATTGACAAAAGGGAGAAAAGAAAGAAACTCAACCAAATTAAAACTGAGTGGAGAAATATTAAAGAGATATCATGCATAGTCATTATCATGGTGAACTGTGGCAGCATATAGACATTGGTTAATTAGGACTGAACACAACATGAGGTACCTTTAGGTCTGCAGGGTTTGACGGATAAGTAGAAAAATAATTGTACCAAAGATTTAAGAATTAACCCACAAACAAAACAAAACTAGCTAAAGTACAGCATGCAGTGGAAGAAATATTCATCCATCCAATATTCATCCATCTATTCATCTGTTCATCTCAATCATTAACTAACCCTACCACCATTCATCAATCTAACCATCCATTCAATTACCCGCTCAGTCTTGCTTTATTCATCCTTCAACCAATACATTAATCTGTTTATCCATCCTCCCTATCCTCCTTTCACTCATAGATACATCAGTAGAAATATCTGCCCATCCAGAATTCATCCATCCATTCCCTGTTCATCCACTTACCTTTCACCAACCGATTAATATGTTCATCCATCCATTCATACATCCACACACCCAACCATTAGTCATCCACCTATCCAATTATAATTTCACCCTTCTGTCATTCTATCTATCTATCTATCTATCTATCTATCTATCTATCTATCTATCTATCAAAATAGAGATGGTAAAAAGTTATTGAGTACCACTGATTTATTGATCCAGTATTCATTCATCCATGCAACTGTCATCAATCCATCCATCTAGTTATCCATCCTTTTAACCAATCCATTAATCTGTCCATCCATTCATTCCCCTACCCCCATCATCATCATCTTTTCACCAATACATCCATCCATCCTTCTACTCCCATCATCATCATCCTTTCACAATACACCCATCTGTCCATTCAGTATTTATCCTTCCATTATCCATCCAATCACCTATTCATCAGTCTATCAATTCATCCATCCAGCAATCATCCATTATCTCATCCATCCATTTGTTTGTTGATTCAACCCTTGCATTCATCCGTCAATCAATTCATTATTCAATTATTTACCAATTAATCCATCCATCCCTTTATCCATCATTAATCAGTATTCATCTTTATGTCCATTCATGCATCCAATAATCCCTACATTAACTCCATCTAAACAGTGTCTTTCTATCCCCTTATCAGTCCATCCAACCACACATTCATTCATTCATCTATCCATCCAGTCACCCATAAACCTAATGATTCATCTATTGTCTGTCTGTTTGTCTGTCCATCCTTTCAGTAACCCATCCAGTCATCCTTTATTAAATGTCTATCCTCTAGGGAGTCACAAGAGGGCTGATTCTGATTCCATCTTCTACTGACAAGTAGGAGGGGTATTTCCCAAATTGGTTTCCAATCAATCACAAGATTGACACGCAGAGACACACAAGCACTCACATTCACACCTAGAGACAATTTGTATTTAACGAACAGCCCAGCAAGCTTGTGTTTGTACTGTCGGGGGAGGTACTTAAAGAGAACTGTTTCAGTATCTTTTTTTAAAGCAATGCCATGGCCAATGCAAATAAATGTCTTGGACTTGGGAATGTCCTTTTTCACATTTCAGACATTTCCTTGTTTTTTCTCCATATTTCACTGCTTTTGGGGCTTAAAGAAATTTGTTTTATGTAAGCCCTTAAAGATGTGACAGAGATGAACCTTAATTGGTTTTGTCTTCTGGGATCTGTGAGGAATTCCAAATATCTCCTTCGCTTACTTTGCAGTAATGCATCGCAATTGATTTCTCCTCCATCTTGTTAGCTTAGGTGGATAATTAAATTGGTTTTAAACAGACAGACCTCAATATCTCTGTCATTGACTTGTGAAATTAATTACAATGGTGGAGAGCAGATGGAGTTGCAGGTCTGCAAAATTTGTTTCTTTACAACCTCTTTTAATATACAAATGATTTCTTTTTTTAATGTATCTAGTATGTTATGTTGTGAAAACATTTCACTGAAATACATGAATCAAGCTATGGTCTAAATAATCACGCTAGTGGACTAATTTATTGATAAAAAACATAAAAGGTAGACTTACTTGTCTTATACTTCCACAAATTTTGAATAAAATTCCCCAAATGGTTATGGCAGTTGCTGACACAGCTGAAAGGGGTTGGGGCCCCTTGCCTCCTGAGCTTTGGGGTGTAAGGTTTGCATCCCCGTGCCTTTAAACTACATCCTACGTGAAATGGCTATGAATCAATAGGGTAACTGTTGCTGATGGTGCAGCGGCGTCATCAGGAAAGATGACTGGTGAAGTGCCAACCTGGCTTGTGCTCCCATACCTGTCCTGACCTGTCATGTTGATTTCAAGATGTGTTCCTCCTCTGTACAGATTAAAGGGAAGTTTCACAAATTTTAACAACCTTAAAGCCACTGGTTCAGTGGAGAGAGGGTTATTCTTAGTAACACAGATAGATATTTAGATATTTGATATGCCTAATGTATAATCAACTCTAACTAGCCTCGCCCCTTCCCTTTTACACAACCAATCCACTGTATTTGTGTGTCTTTAGCTGCCATTAGCATTATGCCAGTGTTATGTACCTGCAGCCACAAAAGAGCCACAAACCACATGTCCCTTCATACCTATACAATCTAAACAAAAGCTAATGCTCAGTTAGATATATAAAGTACCTAAATGGAGGATCCACTAACAGCACTGTCCCTGAACTGAGCCGTGATTGAGCGAAATTGGGTGTCCCTTGTAAGATTTTCTAAAGGCTTAACACAGCGCAACAAGGGGGCACAGATGTCTATTGATCTCTCCTGGTTATCAGAATTTTTTTGGGCCAGTGACACATAAAAAAAACTGGATACTGCATCTTTAACCTTGGCCGCACAGCTTAGTCTGGTAGTATACTCTACCAGTAATCAGAGGGTTGCAGGTTTGAGCTCAGCCCCGGCTGTCACATGTCAATATGACCTTGGGCAAAACGTGTAACCCCAAGTTGCTCCCATTGTTGATTAGTGGCGTGGCTATGGGTGTGAAAGGGCGTGGCTGTGTTACCAAATGCTGATGGACATCTACATAGAAATTTTAACTATCAGTGAGTGAATGTGAGAGCAGATGGGTGTGACCTGGTAAGATAAGATACGGTAAGATATCCTTTATTAGTCCCACAGGGGGAAATTCCAAAATATACAGCAGCTGCAGGACACAAGAGAAGTACTGAAAGATAAGGTAATTACAAGTCAAATACAGTAATGAAAAAATAGAATATTTTTTTTTTTTTTAAAGTGTAAAAAAGTATATACTATAAAGTCAGTGGCATATTCACAGTCTTGATGTACATGTTTGTTGTTTAACAGATGGTTATGTACATGTTGATATTTTACAGGATAAGATTTGAGATATTATAATATAAATATGGTGGCTATGTACATGTTTGGTAGATGTGACATGTGCTGTTAAGACTAAGGGGGAAAAGAAGAAAACTCTCTGGGGCCCTGAGTAATGAGGGGCCACAAACTAAGATGACTCATCCTAAAATGAAGCGATTATTACCTTTTATTTTTATGTATATACTCATCATTACTTATTGGGATTGTCACCTCATAATCAATATTAAAATATCTCAATATGGGCCAAACAATGAAATTTGTTGTGTAATTAGCAGGACACCAGCTGGACATCACACACTGCTGTAAAGAGAATGACAGTTGACCCTCTGGTTTGATTTATATTATCCCCAATACTCTGGACCAGGTTCTCAAAGTGTGAAAGAGTGAGCCTCCACTGCTGTTATTATGAACAACTATTTAATGCTTTCAATATTTATTGATAATAATAATTTACACTCTCAGACAACCTTGTTTGAATGTGTTTCTACAGGCATTTCTTAATTTTGGGGGGAATTTTTTTTTTTATATATCTTTAAAAAATTAAAAATATTACTTTCAAGGTTTTAAACATCTTTGTTCTGTCTTAAATGTCAATAAGGTGTTTAACATTTGTGTTTGCATCATTTTAAATCAAACAAAGAAACCACAAATACAGCCTCAAAAATGTCCATCTTAAATGAAGCATGAGT
Source organism: Cetoscarus ocellatus (assembly GCA_037902135.1). Taxonomy (NCBI): domain Eukaryota; kingdom Metazoa; phylum Chordata; class Actinopteri; order Labriformes; family Labridae; genus Cetoscarus; species Cetoscarus ocellatus. The sequence goes on from JBAMNC010001025.1 coordinate 1,560,796, forward strand.
TATTTGTCTTGAATTATTATAATAAAAATATTATTGCCATTATACCCAGAAACTCATAGCAAGTTACAGACTGCTGTCATGGGATTTTTTTTTTTCAAGACTGATTAAAAAAGAAATGTTTTTTTTCGCCTTCTTCCTCTATTCTCTCATATTCTCCAGAAACTCCATCCAACCAATATTTGCATCACTCATTCCTGCATTCCTTTAGGGGTCACAGGGGTCTGGTGCCTATCCCAGCTGATATTAGGGAGGTTGCACCCTTAATCAGTCACCAATTTAGTGTCCTAAATTAATTGAACAAGCATCGTTTTGGTCTGGGGTCTGAAACTGGAGTGCCCCAATAAAACCCATGCAGGCACAGGGGGAAAATAGAAACTTGCACATAAAGACCTTGGTCTACACGAGGGAGTCAAACCATGTTGGGTACGAGCACTGGAGCCACTACTCCAGAAACTGTTTCTTCATAAATATTTATGAAATATTTGTTGGGCAGATATTTAATATTTGCTCTAGACCAACAGAAAACATCTGGGTAGAATATTTTTTTAACTGGTTTGCTCTCTCATTCCTCTTGTACCCTGAAGTCCTCTCATGCACCCCTGGGGAGGCCTGCCTCAAACTTTGAAAACGAGTGCTCTCCACCATCAGAGTGAATGTGAGAGTGAATGTGAGAGTGAATGGGCAGATTTGAAGTGCAGTGCAAAGCTGCTTTGAAAGAAAAGCGGTATATGAGCTCAAGTCCAACGCACAACTATGTGTAATCAAGGCAAATAATTCATCCCTTTAGCACCCTGTGATTCACATTGGGCAGATAATTTGCATTTTCAAAATATGGACTGACGTGCTTTCAGATGATGAGCTTCAAACCATTGAAATCTCACCATGTGTTGCCATCTCACGATGCACATTGTTCCTGTAATCCCATAAGTTTGTTCTAATATTTGTTGTATTTTCAAGAAGCAAAATCTGCCTGAGGGAAATCTTCCTGCACCTGTTCCCTGCTGTCACTCCCTGCGGTACAGCTCTAGGCGTTATATTTCACATCACAAACACGCATTAATATTCTGCTTATTAGAAAGCATATCTGCAAACTGTAATTGGGCTGTCCATATTTAATGAAAACACAAATTCAGAAATGTCAGTCACTGACCTAGAGGTCTTTAAGAATCCCCTTGTCCTTCAGTGGGTTTGACTTTACCAATGTCATCATTAATAATACACAGCGTGAATCATCCACAGGCGCCGCTTCATTAATATTTGATGCAGATTTTTAGCAGCAGTGGGCTTCCCTGAACCTTTCACCACTTTGCAGCAGGCATCAGTTACTGCAAATCAAAACAAAGGGACACATCTTCATTGTATTGCGGCTCAGGAGATAAAAGTCAATTTTACCTGGAAGCTAAATGTGTTCTGCATGTATGTCTGTAGTCAGTTGCATGTTAAATCTTTGCCTTCTGATTACAGAAACATGACCTCTGGAACATGAAACCTCACTGGGTATAGAAAACCAAACCATCTCCCAGGATTACAGTAGGTCTGAACTCTATTAAGATGACTGTCTGATTGGTCAAAGAAGAAACTTTACAGTTTGAAGCAGATGCAGAGAGTACCGTTATCTAAACAAAGAATAACTGTGCCGTCCCTTTCTTCTGCAGGGTAATTACCGAGACACTCAAACTATGCTGTAGTGAAAAGTGAGTGTTCAGCATTTTTCATCTTTCATACAAAAGCCCATACAGACCTCATTAAGAGCATTAATGTAACATGAATACCAATTTTTCAACTGCAGATGGCCCAATGCATCGAAATATTACAGTATGTCATTTTTAAATGAAGTGATATTGTTTTTATATTTGCTTGACAAGATAGCATACAGGTGTCAGTGAAAAAAAAAAAAAAACTTGATCAGACCTCTTCTCAGGATTGTGTGGGTGTGGTCGAGTTTGTGTGACTGACAGCTTCACAACCCCGTGAAACATGTAAAACCAGCATTTGTGGGTGTGCAAAATGGTACCACAGCAGGTAGTTAAAGTGCCTCACAGCAAGAAGGTTTCTGGTTCGATCTCTGAGTCGGGCAGGGCCTTTTATGTGTGGAGTTTGGATGTTCTCCCCGTGCATGTGTGGGTTCTTTCTGTGCACTCCAGCTTTCCCCCACAGACCAAAAACATGCTCATTAGGTTAACTGGTGATTCTAAATTGTCCTTAGAGTGTTACAGTGAATGGTTGGTGGCTGGCTCAGGGTGTACCCCACCTCTCACTCAATGTCAGCTGGGATAGGCTCCAGCCTCCCATGATGGATGGATGGATGTATTTGTAGGACTTGTTGACCTGTCATCATTTCAATTAGTCCGTGTAAATCATGGTGTAGAATCTCTGACTGTAGCCCCGCCTGTTTTCATCCTCTCCCTGGTCCAATCAAGCAGAGTGGTTAAAATGACCCGTGTGAGTGTCCAGAGCCGTTAATGTCTCAAGCTTGGAGTGTGGTTGGTGGCTTGTACACCAGATGAGGAGGGGTACATAAGATGTGTGGGCATTACAGTGACTACAAAATTCATAGTTGGGCACAAACACCAAATATTGGGTCAAGTGTGAAATCTTTGGGGTGCTTGTTTGCCTGAATGGTAAGCATCCAGACACGTCCAATATACAGAATATTTCTGCTAATCCGAATTCGAATTCAGCTTGTGGCCAGTTTGCAGAGTCACCGTGCTCCTTCTCCATTTCAGTCATGCTGGTTCCGAGCAAAAGTGCATTTAGCCTTAGCCAGTAGTGGTATGTAGCGCTTTATGTCCCTCTCGGCTGTTAATAGTTTTTATAGACCGGAAGGACATGGAAGCCTCTAACCCCGTTCTATGTAAATGCAGATAAGAAATTCTTCTTTCAGGAAGACAAGTCAGATTGTTGGCAGAGGCAATTTGACACAAATGAGGACATATTTAGGAATGTAGACATTGTTTCTAGCTAATAAATTACTTAAAATAAATACAATTTTCTAACCAACTGTCACAAAAATACACAAGAATGGATGAAATTAAGCTTTCTGAGCTCAAAATGTTCCTATTCCTACCAATACGGAGACAAAAACTTCACCTTTGCCTCGATAAACTAAACCTTTTGGATATATGATCAGCAACAGGATTATGGCAATGAAAAATATACTTTCTTTTGGCAAAGACCTTCCCCCCAAAAAATTGCCTGCCCAACTTTTCTACATGCTCACCCAAATGGGGCAAGCTAGGACTGGTCCTGATCAAAACACTTCTGTCATAATTATTTCCTTTGCTAAATCAGAGTTTAGGTTTAAGGACAGAGCTCACAGTAACCCTTGTCAGTACTGAGTTGTTTCCCATCAGAAATACTTTTTCATCAAAAAGTTGAATGTAAATGAAGCCTACATTTGTGACCCAAACCGATTTATACACACAACATTTTCTCTTTGAACTGCACGACTTCACAGATGGATGCTGATCTATTCATATCGCACATGAATGGCAGTGTTTGAAATTCTCTGTGTGTGATTGTTGGATGTAAAATTTGCATCAGTAGCAAGACGTTCTGGTCGTGCTGTTTTTTGTTGAATTTCAGCATGCGTTTGTGTGCATGGTGAGCATAAATATGTGATGAGTGTTTTGTATCAGCGCGTTTTCGTCTGAGTGTGAGGGTTTCTGAAAGAAAAAAAATGTTGAAAAGCTGTAGTTTGAGGGAAAAAAAACAGCATTTATTCATGTGTGTTTGTGTGTTCAAAGCTTCGCCTGAGTCAGAAAAACTTTCCAAACAAACTGTTCTGCCCTCTGAAGCATCTTGAATTACCATTTGGAACATTTGGTCACATTTCATCCCTAATAGTGAGTTTCAAGCCAAAAAGAATGCAAAAGAAAGTCTGTGCTGCTAATAATGTCATCTGAAGGCAAATGTTTAGCTTTTTAAAGAGTAGTTTTCAGACTTTTATACACATTTTTCAAGGTACTCCATGTTGGCTGATTCTGGAGGTTGTATAGGAACTTGGCTCTCTATTTTATTTCTTTTTTTTTTACCCATCTATGGCCTCCATCACCAACCAGACCATGTGGGAGGTTGTGAGTCTTTGAATTGCCTCTGTGGACTCTCCTTCTGTTTCCCATGGCTGTAGATGTTTTTCTTCTACTTTACTGAGGAGCTTTGACTGGGTCAGGAATCAATACTGATGTTGGCCTGTAAGGCTCAGTTTGTAATATCGAGCTTTTCAAATAAACTGTACATGAGTTTACTGGGCGAACTTGAAAGTTTTAAAAAGACTGAATTGCTTGCACAATTACTGTACTTCTTTTTCACTGCAGTTCATGACATAATGACTCCAAAGTACGTGTATAACTTCAGTGGACGAATATATACAGTCCTACACAAAAGAGGAACAGCAGCCCCCTCGGTATGAGGTGCATCCAAGCTAAAATGGATGATATCGATGATACAGAGAAGAAAAACTGGCTCACAGTTAGCAATGACTTTGTAAAAGAAAAAAATATATAATATATTCTTGCTTTCAGGCACAAACCTCCAATTTGTAATGAAAACCTCAATGAGTAAGTAGTATATGGTCCTGATTATAAATATATATGTATATATATATATTTTTACTTTTAATTGGTTTAAAAATGCACAAAGTCACTTACCAATAGAGGATAAATAAGAGCACCTTTTTTTTTCTTAAACAAAATGACAATCATAAAAAAGTGTAGCTAAGAGGGTGTCAGACAGTGACAATATATTCTTTAAATTGGCATAATTTTGTATTTTGTGGAACCTGGTTAATTGTCAAACATAATCATTTTCAATTAGGCAAGATCCGCAATTGAATCAGTGTCCAAAAATAAAACTCACAGACATCATTCAGATGACTGATCATCAACAGGGCAATTTTGATTGAAACCACTAAGGACACCAAGGTCCTGACTGAGTAATATTTTTGACTGACCCATCGAGAAAATACTTGTATTCCACCAAGATATTGCTCATCTGTAAGATCAACAGCATCTTTGTTTAAGTGTGTGTGGCAGGTGACCGAGTAGGTGCTGAGTTGGTTGTTCTTGCTGTCACTCATAAATCTTGGGCCAGTTGATGGATGAACGGATGTTTTCATTGGGACTAATTGGACTTAATAGGATATTTGTCCACAAACGGTCTAAAATTTGAGGGACTGAAGACATCATGATTTCACACAAAAGCTATCAAATTGAAGGGTAGAACTGATGAGATGGGCAAAAGTCACTTAGTGCAAGTCTCAAGTTTGTACTTTGTAGCAGAAGTCGGATATTTTCAACTATGGTGAAAGAGGCAAAATTCGTGCAACAATTTTGCTGCAAATTGGAGACATATGCGCCTTCCTATTCACTTTCAATGTATTTCTATCGCATGACAATCTGAAATTGACATTTAATGTGAAGAAACCTTAACAGATATTAGCTAACTAGCATTATGAGACATATTTTACTAACTGTAAGAGTTTGATTACATTGGTCTTTGATTGCACTCAGTCCTATCTCAAGAGTATAATTTACTGAAAAAAAACAAACCCCTTCAGCCTCTGAAACAGAGTTATGGTTACTTCTTATAACTCACAGATAATTTGAAGTACACATGCCATCCTCTGATATAAGAACATAAATATGTGCCCTACTAAGTGCAGAATTGTCATCACCCTATCTCGCTTCTTAATGGGGAAAAAATACTGCTAGATAGCTAGATTTTCTCTTTTTGCATGTTGGTAACCATCGTTAAGTATTTCTGTTACAGTCATATATAAAAGACGATTGAAAATAAAGTTTTTTCGTGGGAGTGGTGAGGTAATTGTGATGGTTATATCACTTAAATAGACTTTTGGGATACAGTTTATACAGGTTATGCAGTGTGGTGTTGCAATTTTCAACTCTTTGCTTTCCCTGTCCCTACTTCATCTTTTTCTCTGCATCATGTGCTGCTTTCTGTCTGACTGCATCTGTCCATCTTCTGTTGTGGAAGATGTGGACTCTGAATCAGCCTGCAAGTCTTAAACCTCAAGTCTGAGTTAAACCTGAAGTCACCACTGTGTGCAACTCAAGTTCAAATCTCCGCTCGAGTTCCCATCTCTGGCCTGTTCGAATCCCGACCGAGCCATGTTTGGAAGTTGGTTTGGTAGCTGGAGACATGCCAGCTGACTTCCTGGGCACTGCCGAAGTGCCCTTGAGCAAGGCATTTAACCCTCAGAACTGCTTGGAAGCGCTTCTACAGGAGCAGCAAGCCATCACTCTGACATCTCTCCATTAGTGCATGATCATAGGACCTGTTTGTGCGTTTGTATTTCAGCCTATGTGTGTATAGCATGTCTACAACAGAGTGTAAAGAATTTAAATTTCCCGTGAGGGATTAATAAAGTATGTCTTCTTCTTCTTATCTCAGCTTCATTTGGGAATTCCGAACAGATAAAGGACCGCTGTATCCACCACTCCATAGCAGCATCCACACATATCCGTATCTTTCTTTCAACCTACTGAGCAAACTTTGATAATTCATGCTGTAAAGATGGTGTCTACAACACTTGAATAAGAAAGAACAGAATGAACAACATGAATATAAAAGAATAACCTTGAAACTGAGGTAACCAGTGCAGCACCATCAAAGCAGCTCTTGTTCTTTCCTTTTTAAGTCGGAGACGTGTCTGAAGGTTTTTACATAATCACCGAGCACAACCCCCCACAGGGCAGCCTGGATTCTCACATAATCTCCCCGCCAGAAATGTGTTTCTCCCACCACATTTATCCCTCCCCTATCATGGCTGAAATAATAAAACAATTGATAAGGTCATTTGGGAGTGTTTAGTCACTGCTGAACACCTTTAGGAGGCTGGAGAAATAGAACTGTCTTGCAAAGGCACGGCGGCGTATCGGAGTGCACCGGCAGTCAAAGAGAGCTGAGGCGAGACGGGCTGTAAGTGGATCCTCCACCTGATGTCCGCATCAGTTTCATCTGACTGATTCCTGTCTCCGCCGGTCCCAGTCGACGAGCCGAGGAGTGGAAGGGGGCACTCGCTCATCACTGCCAGATGGCCACAACCAATTCACACTCTGTGGGCTCTTGTCTTGTGTTTCAGTTCCTGGTGATTCATCGCCTGTCTGCGTTCTTGCCTTGCAAATTTTGAACCTGCGATCGTGAGAGTGTGACTGCTTAGATTCAGCAGCACATTAGCGTCATAAACAAGTGTTATTTTTAGGGCGGTTGACTACAGGTTAATATCATAGAAGAGAGGCTTAAGGCAGTAGGATTTTTTTATTTCCTACATGGGTGGAAAAGAAAAAACAAGCCTGATTCAGTATTTTGCAGCATTTTTTGTGAGCTGGGAAAACTATTGTAAACCAAAACAGCATCTTGATGTCACCCACTGGCTTTTCTTTGTCTTTATGGTGCCAAAAATCCAAAGTTTTGGCCCCACCACTTAGTTTTTATGAGCTTATAATGTCCACATTTGAACATGTGGTCAACCAGTGACTGACTATGTGATAGATAGATAGATCGATAGATAGATAGATAGATAGATAGATAGATAGATATAACCCCCTTATCATGTCACCCAAGTGGGCCACAGTGAAGTGTAAAATACAGATACAGCCGTTCCGATTTTCCCCTCCTAACCAGCTCCCTGCCTACTTCCAGCCAATTACCAGCCACTGAAGGCCCCCACTTCTTTGCTGTTTTGCCTGAAATTCAATGAAAACGCATCCATTTATGCATTTGCAGGGTGTCTCCACAAGATGGCATTTCCCTAACAGGATTACATAGCCCTAACCTTTTCCTTGGTCAATAAAGAAGCTGCCAAATCGACAGACACAAACTTGGCACCACAAATTCACACAATCTTGACCTTATCTTTACAATTTACTCCTTTCAGGCTAGACAGGGCCTGTCACAGACCTGTCAGGGACCAGCCAATATCCTATCAGGGAAAGTAGGGAGGTTTTAAGTGGCTGCATCAGTACACCAACCGACCACTTTATAAGGTACACCTTGCTTGCCATTACCAGTTAGTTTCTTCTGTCCTCAGAACTGTCTTCAGTTCTCTAAGGGAAAGATTCCACAAGGTGCTGAAGACAGAAAGACACAAGAGATTTTGGTCCATATCGACATGCTAGTATCACACATTTGCTACAGATTTGAACCACATCTCAAAGGTACTTAATAGAGTTGAGATCTGGTAACCGTGGAGGTCACCTTGGAGTATGGGGAACTCATTTCCATGCTCAGGAAAACCATTTTGAGATGATTTGAGCTAATGGTGTGCCATCCTGTAGTTGGCCTTCTATTCTCTTGATCTAAATAGTGTCTGACATGTAGGTGTCAGGTCAGAGTAACGAGAGCTGTGACTTATTCACTGCAGAAGTTATGCACCCAGCATGCATCTTGTTGGAAATGTCAGCAATAGTGACTCCAATTCTAACACAATTATAAAATTCAGATTATTACAAAAGACATATGCACAATTGACACATTATTAGGAACACCTTACTGGCACCAGGTTTGGCCTCAGAATTGTCTTCATTCTTGTCATGGATTTATCAATGTGCTGGAAACTTTCCTCTGACATTTGGTCCATACTGACATGCACACCCACAATGCAAGTCCATGAGTCCATCACATCCCAAAGATGTTGGATTGAGACTTAGTGACTGCTCAGGCAACTAGAGTACAGCAAACTAACTCAAGTTCAAGAAACCAGTTTGAGCTTTTTAACATTGAGTGTTATCCTGCTGGAATAGCCATCAGATAATGGGTATACTTCAGACATTATGGGATAGACACGATAAGCAGCTACACTTAGGTAGGCTGTGGCATTTAAACAATGCTCAGTTGGTACTAAGGGACCCAAAGTGTGTCAAGATAAAACCTGACACCAGTGCTTTCCAAACTTTGGGCTGTGGGGAAACTTCAAGTGGCTGCAAGAGGTCATTTATAACAAGTAAAAACAATGAGCCTAATTGAAACCACATTTTAAATTATTAGAAAATGCTGAATTACATTTTCAAGTCTGAGAACTAACAAAAAACATACAAGAGTTTTGACATGCATGTTAACTTTTTTATCATTTATATTATCAGACAAAGAGAACAAGGGTCTATGTTGAATTAACTTGTAACATTTCATTGAATATCTCACTTCACTGTTTGGTTTTGGAAATTAGATTTCATCCATACTTTCAGAGGCATAAAGCATACCAAAGGAGATTTTGCAGAGTTGCAAGGTCTGTTAAAAAACTGAGTATGAAAAGAAAATTTAGTTTCAAGGGTTCACAAATACTAAAGGTTCACACTCAGACCTATTTATTTTTTAAAAGGATAAACCTCTTTTTTTCTTGCAAATATCACTCATTTTGAATTTGATTGGTTTGAAATAAAAGAAAAAAGCAAGGACAGAGGCATGTTTACCACTATAATACATCACCTTTTCTTTTCTGTTGGCTTTTGGCCTTGCAACTTACGTGCAGAAATTTCTCTTTATTCTCTCAGTTTTCTTGATGATATTATACACTGTAGATGACAAACGTCCCTGAGGTGTTGGAATATTTGCTTGAGCAGTTGTTCACATCTATGCTTGTGAAAAACCTTCTCGTAAATGCTCCTCTGACCATGACACTCACCTGTTTCCAGTGAACCTGTTCACCTGTTAAATATTCCAAACAGGTGTCTTTTGAGCATTCCTCAACTTTCCCAGTCTTTTGTTGCCCCTGTCCCAGCTTTTTTGGAACATACTGCACGCATCAAATTCAAAATGAATGTTGCAATAAAATGAGTTTGAACATTGAACATCTAATCTTTGATGCTAAGGTGACTTGACAAGCTTTTCTGTCAGTTGCTTGTATAAACAAGGCATTGCATCGAGCTTTACACGGCACCTGAGTTCAAACAGACATGAAGCAGGTTGTTGCACTTTCTAATGTTGTTCCCTCTAGTCTAGATTCTTGCTTGTGTTGTACTTAGTCTTAGATGCACATCACTTTGGACAAGAGTATCTGCTAAATGAATGTGAAACATTGTAAAATCTTTGTAGTGTATTCAATTGAATTACAGAATTGTATGTTTTTCAGGCAAGAGAAAGTACATTTGTAGAATTGATTATGTAATATAATTAGTTGTCTTAACTTAATCAAGTTCAAACAATAAAAGGATAATGAGTTTAAAACTTGCACAACGTAAATTTGCAAGTAGAAATAGTGTAAAATTGTAAATTTGATGGAGAAAGTAAGTTGACAAAAATAATAATGTAAAGTAGTGACTTCTTTGTACTCATAGGATCAAGTTCACACAAGAAACAAACATGAATTAAACAACTTGTAAAAAATAACTTGATGATTTCAAACAAAGCTTTTCTCAAAGTTGAATTCACTCACACTTTTACAGCAGCAATTAAACTTACATTTTTGAGTTAAATCACCTTGAAATTCATTACAGTCTTTCAAAAGGATTGATATTTTGATTTTATTAACGTCTTCCACAATGTCCCAACTTCATTGGAACTGGGGTTTCTAAAAGGTCAGCTTCAATGAGATTCAACGATGAAAAGCTAAAATGAGATAATGGAATATATCCTCACCTAATGTAGCAGGTGGGCACATTTCTCCCTTTGTGCTCTGTTGCATGCTGGAAAGATCAGTCCAGTTAAGCATCCTAACAGAACTGTGAATGTATTTCATCCTCTCTGTACCTGAAAACCTTCTGATTGATAACTGTATCAACTTCCCCTCAGTTCCTAGACATCCACTACACGCCTTGTGAGTCTGAGACACATGATCTTTTACAAAGCCTCAAAATCCAGAAAAGCAAATCCCCCTAAAAATAAAAATAGTAAACATTGCCTCTCTGTAGGGTTCACTGATTGTTGTGCATGGAGTTACCCGTCGTTCCATCTCCCCTCACCTGTCTGCTGGAGGTGACAAGTTTGTATTGATCAATTTTACACGGCGTGTCAGCCAGAAAAATGGGATGCCAGGAGTGGAGTTTGGGTTTCCATGCGGGATGGAGATTGAATATAAATTCCTAAATTGCCTCGTGTGCTTTTCAACTCCATCCTGTCACTCATCCCGCTCCTTGCTCTGCCTCGACAGATCCAACTCTACAGCGACAGACTTTTTATATTTCTATTTTGCTGTTCTGATACTCAGAAAAGAAGAAAGTGGTAGGAAGAAGGTATTCTGGCATTTCTAGTGCTGCATATGACGGCGTGAGGAGGGGGATTGGAGGGCTGGTGGTGGCAGGAGAGGGGAGGAGGAGTTGGGGGGGTTCAGAGCTCTCATCAGCAAGCTGCCATGACAGGCTGCCATAGCTGTCAGGGGCTATGAGAGATCTTTTGCCAAGGTAAGGCAAATTCCTCCTCGTTCGGGCCTAATAGGACTGTCAGGCCTTCAGACCGGGGAGGGAACGCAGCAAGCCTGGAGCGCCGTGCTCTGTTCAAGACTGCTGCACTGAGGCTACCTCATGGCACAGGCAACAAAGGCCCCCTCAGTGATTCACACGGCCAACTCAGAGGGTTCGTGACAGCTTTCAGGGTAATGCATGGACCGGGTTGAAGTGGCTGAACTGCAGTTGAAAATAGCCCTGAGGCCGGCAGTATGTCTCGAACTGTGTCACTTTTAGGAGCTTGTTAGAACACTTTTTCACCCTTAGTTTTCTTTTTTTTTGTTTGGCATGTTATCTGTTCACAAGTACAATTATATTTAATATTTTAGTCTGCCAGTTTTGTAGGAGATATCTATTTTGAATCAGAAGCGCATACTTTAAATCTGATATGTTTTCACAATGCCGTGATTTACAGGTAGTTTCACCATTGGGCAAGCTTAGATTGCGGGTTTTGCGCTCATAGGGGCCTCAAGATTATCAGTTTTGGGTGTGTGGCAATAAATTAGGTAAAATCTCATTCAGTAATAGAGAAATATATTGTAAATAGGGGACGGCAAAGTGGTGCAGCAGGTAGTGCATGTGCCTCACAGCAAAAATGTTGCTGGTTGAGATTGAGATTTCTGCATATCAGATTTTGGCAAACATTCAATATTGTTCAACCCTAATTTTCGATGCACTTTACACTGACTCAATTAAACAAATATGGTGGCATACAAATGGATCCACTTCAATTATCTCCAGTTTCCTTGACAGAGTCTTGGCTGGTCCAAGAAAGTGTTCCCACCTGCCCACTCTAATGGTTTTAATTAAATCCCATGTAATTATGTGATAAACATGTAACCCTAACCACGTACATTTTATAGGATATATAAATGAACATTTTGCTCAGCACAGAAAATGCCACTAGGAAGATAAACGAACCAAACAAATACTCTTTGTTTAGACTCTCAGTGGCTAAAAGTTGGCTGGTAATTGAATGGAACTTGGCTGGCATTTGGCTGGGAGGGCAAAATTGAAGCGGCTGCATCTGTAAGTTTGACAGTGACTGGAACAATAACTGGAGAATCATTGCATGATTTAATTTTTCTTTGGTGAGTAATTTGTATTTTTCTTATTTTGCAGAAATTCATAATGGTAAAATGATAAATGGACACTTTTCTAGTCTCTAATTACTCAAAGCAGCTTTACGAGGCAGGTCACATCTACCCCTTTACTCTCACATTTACTCACTGATGGTTGGAGTATCTATGTCAGTTGTCCATCAGTATCAGCTAACACACTCAAGCCCTTTCATGGCCATTTACATGCCACTGCCATAGCATTGCGAGCAACTTGGGGTTGAGTGTCTTGCCCAAGGACACATCAACATATGACAGCCGGAGCTGGGATTAAACCTGCAACCTTCCTATTACCAACAGAGCGCACTATCAGACTGTGTCACCAACCTCCAAATGAAATCAATGCTTTGAAATTTAGCTGATGCTTTGCTATTTGTGCAATGCAGACAGTGTGCCAAAAACTAGCTGCTATGTATTAACCCATCAAGAAGTGCCCATCAGGAATGGGCAATTTGGTCACCAAGAGGGCACCTTAAAATTATCATGTGGTCTGATCCAATGGACAAGCAACTGTTGCTCAAATTCTTGAAGAAGTTAGGAGAGGGTTGCACTGGCTACGTAAATGCATGACATCACAGATCGGTTGTTTGGATAGCTATTCTCCTCATATGTGCCGTACTGAGCCGAACTGAACTGGATTGCTTGGCGGAAGTGCAACTAATATGTAATCGAAACACCTATTTTTACAGAGAAATCTATTTCTATATTATGAAATGCTTGAGAGGGAGTTTGACACAAAAAAAACTACGGCTGTATTCCCTTAAGTCTTTCTGTTCTTAATGTTGCCACGGAAGATCTTGTTTCTTCATGTACATACGTTATTTCCATAATGAATGGGCTGCCAGGCTGCATTGAAGGAGTAGGAGGGCCTCATGTGGTCCCCAAGCCACCAGTTACCCAGTCCTGGTCTAAATTATGTAACTCTGTAATCATGCAGAGTGTTTCTTCTTTTTGAAGTGCACAACATAAAGATGGACATACATACACAAGATCAAAACAAACACTTCACCGAGCTTGATCCACAAACAAAAATCCACAAACAATATTTCAAACTGTATCTTTGATACTTCACATCACCAGTGTTTTAATAGCTGTTGGACTGTTCTGTTCTGTTATTCCCACTGCCAGGTCTCATTTTCACTGGTCTGGTTCTTAATTCCCATGTTAGCCCACTTTGTGCACATAAAAAAGGATTTGCTGGAAGTACAAATTAAAAGCTGGTCAATTCAACATGAAAGTGAGACAATATTATTTGATCATGTTGCTCTGTTGGACGACACAGTCGACTGTTTTCTTCAGTCGTCTGAATCAAAGAAAAATAAAAGGAGGTTTTATCCCGGCCCACAATTTATTTGGCGGTGTTACATGGATGTCCGACAAGAACTCAATAATGTGTCCTGAAAATGATTACTTTCTCAGAAGTTATCAGATAGATGCAATGTCACTCAATCTGTCTTGAAGTTGATGAAGAGATTTTCTCTGGCAAACAGAAATCATTTATATCTCCCAGAGATGAAATTCCTGATAGTACGAACCTTTATTTCCAACTCAAAGATTTGTAGTCAAAGTGTTCTTTAGTTCTAGCCAAACATTGGACATTTTCCACCTTAGTCATCACTTTAAATGAGGAATTCCCTTTTAAACCTAACTTAATTTGCCAAATTAAGATATTAACACAAATGTAAAAATGTTTACTTCATTTAAAGGTCACAGCTTCACCATTGACTGATAGCTTACCGTAATTCCTCAATTATAACACGCACTTTTTTGCTTTTAAATAAGCTGTAATTTTTCGGGTGCATATTATACACGAGTACAAGCAAAACTGTCTCCCCAACATCACAATTGCAACACATCTGATACAAAAAGCAGAAATATTCTCTTTCCCTGCGAAACAATCCCGTCAAAGGTGCGTAATTCTTCTTAAACTGACTGTTAAACTGTTCTAATCAAATATTTTGGGTCTTAATTAGTTTAACTTTGTGTAATCATTGTTTCTCAAGTGGTACCACTCACCGGCAAACACAGAAAGCTGACATCTTGTGAGCAAGGGGACGCAAAATAGCTGCGCTGGGATTGGTCGGTACACTCCAACTGAGCAATTTCAGGCAGAAATTGAGTGATTGTGCATGCATGAAGCAAAAGGTGTTTCCACAGAGAGAGAAAATCATTTATGTGTTGTGAAAATACTGATATTTCATTGATTAAAACTTTCCATAAGGGTAAATTTTGAGTTGTCTGGGGGAGTAAGGTCTGGGCAAAATTTGGGTGCGTGTTATATTCGAATACAGTGTTTTTCAGGCAAAAATCGTGAAAATATGGGGTGTGTGTTATAATCGAGTGCATGTTAAAATCGAGAAATTACAGTAGTAGCATGCTAGTGCTAAGTATAGCACATCAACTATTCATTAGGCATTTCTAAAGTGATTTTCAGGATCTTTCAAGCATTGTATGAAGCACAGGTCAGTATCATAAACATTTGCCACAGTGATGAAGATCAACCCTGCTCCTGTACTGAAAGAACCGACACAGGAGCTAAGACAATGTGTTGACAATGTGTTGTCAGACAGGGTCAAATACTCATCTGAATGTGATGTAAATAATTTTGGGATGAAAAAAAGCCATAAAAACAGTGTTGCGGGCTTGAATGCAGTATTGGGCACCTTCTCAACAACCACCTCTCCACTATCGAGCTTCTTGGTTTTGGTTCCACTATCCGAATAACAAATGAGAGCATCAAATATTGTTGTTGCTCTCATTTGTCAGATTACTTTTTTATTATATTAATTACTTATTAATATTTTTTTGGTTATGTTTAGGCTGAACTGATTTACTTTCCTCCCATAGATCTGTGCTTCAGCTACATCACGATTTTTTAATGGATTAGTTAACATTGTGAGGTAGAGCAGCTTTCCATTTTTCAATAACTCAGGAAGTTCACAATCAGTTTTCATTAAGTTTTCTCGAACTATTGGTCATGGCACACTGAGGGAGTGATATGATCTGGGTGGTGATCCAAGTCCATGTGGGTATCTAAGATTTTTTTAGGAGTTCGTTTACAATAGATAGGATGGTCTTCCAAAACTTTGCTAATAACCCAGCTAACCATGTCAGAAATGCCTTGGTGGGAGTTTGTCCTTCCAGAGTTATTCTAGTTTACTAACGAAATTGAGATCTGAATAAATCCTGCCAGATTTTTTTTTAAAAATGTGATGGAGCTTCGTCCCCACAGGATTGAATGGACATGACGTTCCGGCCTAAGTTAAAATGTGTTTGTGTGAAATTTTCTAGTGTTGAAAAAGCTCTGAATTTTCACACTGACAAAAATGCAAGATCATATGTTAGATATTTCCATGTCAGAGTAACCTGCAGTCCTTCTCTTGGAGCTGTCTCTGGTTGTTTGATTTACATGCTTGAAATGATGTCTCCATTTTTTGAGTCACTTGGATTCATGTTCGGTCTGTTCATCTCTTTTCAAGTTCATCTGATTATGAACACATCCCTCCTGCAGGAATGAGACAGGCTTTAAAACATTGTCATCCAAGTTGAGTATTTGAGTGACAATGGATGTAAACAAAATGAATCCTTTGAAAGTAACTTTTAAATTATCAATTGAATCATTGGAGCAGAGAAATTTTATTGAGTCTAAAGTGCAAATCAGGCTGTGGGAAATGATGAAGCACAACAGCTGCCTCCTGCTCCATTCAGCAGATATTTGATTTCTGTTGGTTACTCTTCTGTGTGATCATCATCATGAGGTGGCTCCACGCATACAGAGAGTCAGATTAAGTGAGCAGCCAGAGAGGAGATGTGTTCAATTTCACTTTCATATAGCCTTTGAGCCACAGGGATGCAGCCTTGTACCCAGCTGACAATAGATTGCAAACTCATTCTGCAGTTCAGGCTGAATGGCTTTCAATTTAGGGTGTGAATTATTGATCCAGAGGGGAGCACCAGACAGTTTTCCCAAAGTCCAACTCTTCTCCAATTATCACATTTATCAGGCTGTTTCCGTTCCGGTTTCCCCCTCGAGATGCTCGCTGAAACACCTTACTGTTAAACACAGTAAGTAAAGCAGCAGACTCGGAAAAACAAGAGAGACACAAACACAGTGTGTCTGAGCTAACCTTGTGACAGCTTAGCCCATGCAACAGTGAAATTGAGAGAGGATTAAATTAGTTTACTTCCAGACTGTACTGTATGTCTAATCCCAAAGTTTGTGTGAGGCTCAACCTTCCAGAAAATTATTTTACACAAAACGTTAGGCTGAGGGGCTGGTTTGGTGTGAAGTTTAGTGGGCTGTGGGTGCAAACAGCTTCAGGCAATCTGTCTCCATACTCTGGAAGTCATGTTCATTGTCAGACTGTCGGAAGACATAAGATTTTATTCAACAAGAGATATAAAAAAAGAAGGGTTATTTTGGACCAGGTGGTTACACCTGATTTCTGAGGATCTATTCAGATTCTCCTCAAAGTGTTGGCCTGCACAGAGAAATGTTTGTGCAACTCTTCAGTCATTGGCAAAATGTAGAGGGATAATTTTTGCAATACTTTAAAATAAGGTACACAAAAAAGTGTCAACCTTACTGGAAACCAGTTGAGTAACTATTTGCATGCTTACGTGGGACAAATAAGTAACTGAATGATAGGTTACAGCCTGCATTTGCTAAAATTTTAGCACTTATGTTGTTAAATCTCAATTTTGGAGTTGTTACACAGATGTTACACACCTAAAATGTTTCCTCAGTGCCAGAATAAAAAAGAAAGAAATCCCCCAAAAATTCACTGATAAGATGTTTTTTCTAGTCCATTTACAGATGTTAACCAGCAGCACTAGCCATTAGCTGAGCTACTGTTAACTTTGTTTTCATAGTGAGTAAGTAATAAGTAAGGGTGCTTTCACACCCAACATGTTTGGTCCAATCCAAAGAAACTCTGGTACACTGATTGGAAATTTTGTTTCATTTGGACTGGTGTAAAAGCTCACACGAACGAAAGATCTGAACTCTTGTCTGCCACTAAACAAGTGTGTGAGTTCGCAGAGGGTGTGAAAGCAGTCCGAACCAAACTTGGCAAGCGGACCAAAAGGGGGTAAATTACGACTTGACTTTGGCTAAATACCCACAACAGAACCATTCGCTGAAAATATAAAGCAGTGTTGCTAATGTTAGCATTGCTAACACCAAGAGCCT
Organism: Cetoscarus ocellatus; assembly: GCA_037902135.1. NCBI lineage: Eukaryota > Metazoa > Chordata > Actinopteri > Labriformes > Labridae > Cetoscarus > Cetoscarus ocellatus. The sequence goes on from JBAMNC010001025.1 coordinate 1,578,501, forward strand.
CTGGTCCTCTAAACAGGTTAATGTCTACAAACCATACAAAATATGTTTATAAGTCGCTCCAGTCAATATGCAAGTGCCACCCGATGCAGCCTAAACCGCTTTATCTTTACTTTATGGCACCAAACACTCCAGAACTGCTTCAAGCTAAGCAATATTGCTACTCGAAGCCAGTTGTGAATGCAACAATGGACTGGATGGCAGGAACAAAGGAAACTTTATCACATAGCATTTGACAGGCTTTGTAAATGCATTGAACATAGAGTGCAATCACTCTACACTGCTTTTGTGACTTGTTTTCACTTTAATTTATTTTGTGATCAACTTTTTTTTATTTTAATTTTAACACACATTTACAGAAACATAAAGAGAAGATAGACATACAACAAAAACAACAGTACCAAAAGGTACACAAGACATTAAATCAACCAGCAATAAATAAAAATAAACCCCATGGTGATCTCCCATTCACCACCACTTGACCCTGGATCTCTTCACAATGTCCACAGAACACGAGAGTTTAAATACAGTCAAAAATGCTATTCATAAAGATAGAGACTGAAAACGGTGGTTATAACATCCCCCTGATCACATCTGCCAACGCTAGCCATTACTATAATTTCTTTAAATTATGCAGAGTTGCTGGTTATTTCTGTACAGATGCTGAGCTGGCCCCTTTCACTGAGGCTAATGTTTAGGCTTATGCTCTGTACCTCATGCAACCCCCTCAAAAAACAGAACTATCCCTTTAACTGTATCTGATAAAAGAGCCGTTAGTTCCTGATCTGAAGTTTTACTCTTATTCTCCTTGTGATGGTGCAAAACATATCCATGTCAAATGTAATCACATTTGCTTGTTCTATGTTTATAGATGAGCTGTTTAACATGCCTAAGCCCCCCCTATTCTTCCTCTAGTCTGGTGTATACAATACAAATCACAAAATAAAATATATGTGACTTTAAATGAAGCAGCGAAGCCTTCCTAATGCTCCTGTGTACACAAACAAAAGTAGAAAGAGATCGTCTGAGAAACACGAGATCCAAAGCAGCTTTACAGGAGATTAGAGGTGGGCTTGAATCACTGCACAGACAAGCAAAAGACAAACATGCTAATTAGTTTTTGGTCTGACTCGCCTGTTTTGACGGCGTCAACCTCTGACACGAAGGAGGAGGAGTGTTAGACACCTGTTAAAGACACACAGGGAACATCCCAGTGCCTCTAATTAACACCTAAACCTGATGCATAAATACCTACTTTGTTGTTTTATTCCCTTTTAAACTGCCTGCTTTGCATATTTCCATCCATTAATGCTCTGGTGCTATGATATTCATCTGGCGGCACAGACATCAGAGAGTGTTTGGAAGTGTCCTATAAACCAGAATAAAGTGTAGCAGCAAACGTGTCATCTGAATCCCTCCCACACAGGGATGAAGAGCAAGGATTCTGACAAACATTGTTATTAAGCTGGAATCAAATCTGGATCCCAACCAACACACCGTGATGATGAGCCAATTTCTGTTTGCTGCCAATCGGAACGCAGTGTTTTTTGGCCACATTAAGCAGCAAACGAGCGCCGTGTTTGTGTGTCGATGCCCATCTAAAAGTGAGTGTTTGTGCACCGCTGCTGCTCTGTGCCTCGCTAAAGAAGGAGAAATGAAACACTCATCCTCAAAGGGAATTTCTCCAGACCCAATTGCCAAGTCCCACCCCTCTGATTCAGCACTCTCACTCTGAGCCTTAAATGGCATTCAATCAAGGACTACCGCTGCCAAAAATGTCTTCCTAATGTTTGCATTAGCTTATATTAGGAGGATCTGCCTTGTGACATTAATTGAACAAGGCCAGGTAAAGATGTCACGCTGAGTGCTGCTGGATATGGTGGGTGGCGGGAGAGGGCATGAAGCTGCACAAACACGCAGGAAATCTTTGTAATTATCTGTGTTTTGCCTGCAAATATTCAGATTGACGGATGAAACATTGGCTAATCTGTAAATCTCCTCTGACGTGCTCGGCTTGGAAATGAGTCCCCATTAATGTGGCTTTGTCAACGTGGTAATCTGTCATCAAAATAGATTCATGAATACTCACACTCCACCTATCACTCAAACCAGGGCTGTTGGTCTCACAACTGCCAGACTTACAAACTTTCTGTGTGTTTAAATCAGGGGTGTTGGCATTAATGTTTTAATAACACCACCATTAAAGTCTGTAATTGACCCCTTGACGCCTAATGTCGCGAATTCGTCTCAAACCCCTTCCATTCAGAATGCATCCAAGATAGTGTACGTGTTCCTCCAATTCTGGTTCATAGGTATTCAATATGCACCTAGGAACCTTTTGCAAGTGTTTGTTTCTTGGGGGACTGTCCAAAATCGGAACTATATCCGGCCGAAGCAAGTGGACACTTCTGGTTTTATCACAACCGTATATACACAGGCAAAAGAGAGGAATTGTACTTTTTGAGATAAGTAGCTCTAAGATAAAAATACACACCAGCTTACTGTTTGCTTCTACAGCTGAAATATTGGTATAGACTACCACACACATTGTTCAAAGTGCCATGTTTATAAATGAGACTGCAAAGACATCTGAACTGTTTGTTGTTTGTTACAAAAAATGCAATGAATCATATACCTGAGATGGGAAAATGTGTTATTACTATCCTACTATCTGTTACTTTAATGCCTGTTGTTGCTAATTTGCATCATACCTAAATTTTTATCTATTCTGTGTGCCAGACTCAAAATAATCTCCACTTATTTTGGCATCTGCTTGAAAGCAAAAACACAAATTTTTTATTTTTAAATATAATTGTATATAAATTCAGGCGTCAAGGGGTTAAGTCCTCAAATCAAACTGTATTTATGTAGCCGTGCAGAATGTGGCAGCACAGTGTCCTTTACTTTTAACCCTCCTATTATCCTCAAATATTACTAACACATTTTATCTGACCCCAAGGATATTTGCCTCCAGAAAATCAGTTACATAAAATTGTTGACCAAGTTTTTGTGTCGGACACTTTGTTTATTTGCTGAATACATAAATAATCCCTTGATATTGAAACCTATCAGTGAGTTGACTGTCCCACAAGCCAAACTTTTAAATTACATTGAATGTACCTTGAAAGGTTTTCATACTAATCTTCTTAAATTTACTGACAACATTAATGACCACAAGAGTATGAACTTTATTGGTTTTGGTGATGATATGACCTTTTCCTGTAGCGCCAACATTAGGTCAATCTTTCAGTTTTACAGTTAGTGAAAATTTTTCATCCAAATCTTTTCTCATTTGGGGTGCACATTCATGACTACATTGGTTGATGTTGGTGAGCCCCTTTCCTCTCATAAAAAAATATAGACTTTGATTACATTTTCACGAAATGCTGGTTGTGGCACAAGGAAGAAGTGATCGGATTGTAGTGGTGATCTGGATCCATGCTCTGTAATATTTCCAGATAGGGCACTTTTCAAGGTTTTCACAAATAACTGTCAATAATGTCTGTAAAGCTTTAAAAAATCTTACTGGTGTGACTCATAAAGGTTTGTATGTAATAGTTAGTTAAGATCTGGTCCGATGTTTGAAAAAAAAAAAAAAAAAAATCAGACAAAACAACCGTGTTAAAAAAAAGTAAAGTTACGAGAATAAAGTTTTAACGTTACGACAATAATCTCATAAAGTTACAAGAATAAAGTTAAAAAAGTTACGAGAATAATCCCATACAGTTACGAGAATAAAGTCAAAAAGTTACAAGAGTAAAATTAATAAATCTATTTAAATTAAGCTAGAAAACAAACTTAATTCTGAAAGGTTGTACCAGAAGAGCAGTCATCCACCTACGCAAAGAGGATGAAACGAGAGCATGTCCTTGATTAAGGTATGCTTATATTGATCTAAAATTTTGACAAATAGCCTTCTTAATGACTTTATTTTAGTTACTTTATGACTTTATTCTCATAACTTTATGAGATTATTCTCGTAACTTTTTGACTTTATTCTCAAAACTTTATGAGTTTATTCTCGCAACTCTTCGCACTGAGAGGAAAGAAGAGCAAATTGACAACAGTAATAAGAGGACGTTTTAGTTATTATTATTTAATATTGTTTACTTTGGACTGTGCAGAATCTCAGCTTCTGTTATTTTAACATTTGGAGCTGTAACATCAGGTATATAATGTGAAGGAATCCACCTTCTCCCTCTTTCTCTTTCCTCTTGTGTTAATATTAAAGAAACTTTGAGATATTTAATATCAGTCAATCAGTCATAAAGTTAATCATTACTTTAAATTACAAAGCACTGAAGACAAAAGATCTTGTCTCGTGCTTTGTGTTTCAAGTTTTCAAGTAAAACTGTGTTTATTTCTCTCCATCTTAAAACAAGCAAATTGTACAAATCAATACATAAAAGAAAGTACAATAAGGAGTGTACATGTTCTTCTGGGGCCGCTGTTATGATTAAATTTTTAAGATGTCTGTTTTGTTCCCTCACCTTATTTGTTTTGCTCCATCTTACGTCCAAACTGCAATAGGTGTTCATTAAATTTCTTTCTGGTTGACATTTCTCAAAGTACTGTGTTGCAATGTTTCGTTAAGAGGATGTTGTTGGGTCCTGAGGTTGAACTCATTGAGAACCACTGCTTTTAACATAATTGTGACCTCTGTGGTCCGTTGACCTTCTCTGGTCTTGTACACAGAGGTGATTTGGAGATGTGCTCCCTGCAGCTGCCTCATTTGTATTAGGCAGGAAGCGTGTTGTGCATAAGGTGAAGGCAAACCCCCCAGAGTACACCAGCTGTACCCGACATATGCCTCATGCTTCATACACGCTGTGTACCCGAGAAAAAACAGCAATTTTTAGTTTTGAACATAAAATTTGGATGTGAGTTAGATGGAGCATTTAATCACCCAACAGTTTTCCCGAGGTCCCTCATGTGGATGCTCATGATTTCATCTCCAGGCTGTTTCTTAAGCAGTATGTTCAGTGAGGTTTGGTGAGCACCGCTGGCACACTAAAGCAGGATCTTAAATCTGCTGTTCTACTTCTTACAGGGTGGGTTTCCTTAAGTCTTCTTTTCCATCGTCTTCTCAAACAAAACAGAGACTTCTTGGTGGGCGTTACTGGCCGTATTTGGTCCCTGGTTACCCAAAAATATCTCCCCACTCCTTGAAAGATGTGGGTCAGAGTTGCAAAATGAATCTCCCCTGAAGCAACCACTATCCATCTTGCAGGATGTGTATTTCAACAGCTGCAGGGAGATGCACATATGAGAAACTGTATTATTTTTTCAGATGACTCCAGCAGGGATACATTAAAAGACAAAATACATCAGACCTTGATCTTTATACATCACCACTAAAGCCCTCTCAAACCCTGTTATCATTCATGTATTTATAGAAGTAAATCTCTCCTCGCTCATGCTTGCTGAGAAGCAGAGCAGAATGTAAAGGTTATTGTTGTAATATGCTTGACATTACAGAACAGTAATGCCCTGCAATAACAGCACTTCTCAGAAGATAGCAAACAAACTGGTGCTCAAGGACTGGTGCAGCAGAAACAGCAGGGAGAAAAAGCACAAGTGTATATGAAGCTATTGCCGAAGCAGATAAACTAAAGCCACAATTATAACAGAGATATAAAGTAATATCAGGTTGAAACAATATTCTGGCACTAATATATCATTTCTCAAATACAACTGAGATACAAATACAAACACAATACTCTCTTCTAAAATAAGTGTCAAAAAATCTTAAGTGTTTTTGTCAGCATACAGTAACATTTGATTGCAGTACGATTCAATAAAACAAAAAATACACTGTATTTTTGCCTTTAGACTTCATAATATTTTTAAAAATTAAGTTGTTTTTTGTAAGGTGGATCATTTTACAAGCCCTTATGGGTTTATTGTGTCCCTCCTGAACTTCTGTCTGTCCTTGTATCCTTCTACTGTTTTAATCTTCTGCCTTTTTGCAAAAAAATAACATATAAATAAATTTATCTTCCTAACTACTTCATTAAAGGGTGATTTCTCTTCTTGCTTTCAATCAACCCCTTAGGTGGATCATTTGCACTTAGAATGCAATCAATCCAGCAACTGATACAAAGTGACAAACAAGTCACAGGTCTCTCAAGTTTTGATCTCAAGTCAGAGTGAGATTTTTGTACTTATCATATTTTAAAATTAAAGTTGGGTTTATTAGTAGTCAGGTGCTATTATTTGCCCCCACAATGTAATGGGTCTTATTGTTACTTTTTCATGTTAGTATATTGTATCAAGTTATCGATAGAACAGAGAGAGAACTAAGCTGTGACTCTGTGGCTCACGTTAAGGCTCATACCTCACACAACCCCACTTCAAAAACCCCAAACTCTCCCTTCAAGTATTTACTTATGAATAAATTATTTGAATTTAGTCAAACTGGAAATACACATTTTAGTTGTTAAGTTAGAAACAGCTTATCAGAAGAACACTGCCGTTTTCTGCATTGTAATGCAAAACACCAACTTCCTAGAGGAAAAATAAGTGCCCTTCTTGCTCAGTCATAGATTCAACCCAACAGAGTTTCATAGTTTATTTTTGCTTAAAACTCACACAATAGAGCAGTTCAGGAATGACATATATGTAGGCCAATGCAAAGTTAGCATTGAGCTGGTTCCCTTGACTGCAAGTCCACTAAAAGCCTGTGAGACTTTTCACAGTGTTGGATCATTGCTAGTAATAAGGTCTGTGGCAAAAGAAAAAGTATGAAACTTCCATGTTCTGTTCATCGTGATAATTTTAATAAGCTAGCTTAGCTTTAACGTAAATGGTGAGAGAACAAAGCCGTAAGTAAGCTACTATAAAACTACAACATGGTGTTCTAACTTCCCAATACAATTTCCAATGTTTAACATCTATTTGTGACCTCTTGTTTGAGAAGTTTCCTTTTAATTAAATGACCTTATCAAGATGGTCCTCACAGTTGTGGCAAAAGTGAATAAATGATTATTACAAAAATATCAGGAATTCCTGCTGTTGTGTCCCCTGCCATTTTTGTAGTCCTTGTTAACAGTTAGTTTGCAATCGTAGTTTTAAACACACAACGGTTTAAGATTCAAAAGCAGGCAACCACAGATGCATTTTTTGATTTCCCATCGAGCATTGAAGCCTCATGTATGTTTGTTCATCACAAACCTTATTTCAGGCATTTATCTGAAACCAGTATTCTAAATCCCATTTACTTAGGGAGATTGGGAACAGGAAGTGCTAAATGCTAACTCACTACCGCAGTTATGGACTCATTCCTGCACCACCATATTGCACGGAATAACTGTAATTGCCTACAGCACTGTACCTTACTAGTGGTCTGAGCTTCCTCTTCTTAAAGGTACAGTAAAGCTTGGAGCCTTTTCAGACACTTCACTGACTTCCACCAATTATTTTATTCAACCCAACTTCAAAAATACTGAAATATCCCTGTATGTGAATATGAAAACCATCATCTTTGCTGCCTTTTTTTCTTCCTCACAATTGGCCCGGTTACTGCTCATATGATACAGCAGCAAAAGTCTTGGGAATGTTGTGGTTTGGATAAAAACTTAAGAGTGGATAAGAGTCCAGCACATGTTTAAAACTCCTTTTGCATTTTAATGAATACAGTGCTTTCTTGTACAGCAGCTGAAAAATGTGGAGTAAAACTAATGAGTCCGCTCGGGCTACATAACTGGAGCCTACCACTCTTGCACCAGCTGGTAGATGTAATTAATATGTAAAGAAACCTGTTCACAGCATAACATGTCAGAAAAAAGGAAATAAATAAACATGTTTTGTTCTAAACTGCCCATCTCCTGAGATGAGGATAAACCCTGAAGCAGAACGTGAAAGAGACAGGGATTTTCATTTGGTTTTATCATCTCAGTTTTTGATTCAGGGACTGTTTTTGTGCCTTATCCACACACTCTCTTGTCTTAAAGCTGTGCATGGGTTATGGTAAATTTGCAGGGTACATTTCAAGCTTGTCCCTGCTGGCATTTATCAGTCACTTTCATTCATCTCTAGATCTTCCTGCAAGGTTGAATAAATGCAAACTTCTATGCTTTGATAGGACTGACACAGTTTTTTTACAGGACAATTTATCTAATCCAAGCCTGAACTGGATTTATGTTATTTCTGTTCAGAAAGATGAGGAACATGCAGTTCAAGGCCACAGACTGTTTCATAATAATAGGTTATGTGGTTTTATTTGTATACATCCTACACAAATGCTTGGATCTGTTTGAGCAACAATGCAAACAGTGTTCAGCTATTCTTGAGTGGGCTTTAGTTGGTAAAATGGATATACTGGGACCAGGAGAAGCAGATCTTAAGAGTGCTGTTGCTCTAATCATAAACTTTTGAAAAGTCTGTTAATGCATGATGTGATAAGTCGATAATTTTACTGCACACAACACAATGGCCCTTATATCAGCAGCCTATTGTCTAGAAGCATGTGGTATATTGTAGTCTGGGGCATTTTGGTCTTCACTTCCATTTTTGAAGTGATAAACCCACGTTTTTTAATTTTTTTTCGTTAGACACCATTCTTTTGACTGCGCATGCAGTGACAAGGACGAGACGGACAGAGCTCCCCCACTGCGAATTAGCTTAGCTCAAACACTGGGGGCTCTAATCTCCTGGTGCAACTCAGGGTGGCGCAGCCTGGCGCACCCCGCGCAGTGGTAATTTTGTCTGGCGCACCGCCATGCGCAGCCAGTTTGGTAGACCGGCTGCGCCAAGATGGGTGTGACGGCGCACCAGGGGGAGGTGTCAAAAGATTCAGCTTGGCGCAGTGACAATTTCGTGCCAAAAAAACGCGCATAAGGTGCGCTGAAAGCCAGCCAGCTCCAACCTGGTATATTCTCGGCCCAGGAGAGGCACACTCCGTGCAGTGGTAATTTGGCTGACAGGCGCAAAGTGTGCACACGTCACCAAAACCTCACAGGCAGGTGTCCACAGTGTCAGGCACATTTCAATGCAATAAACAATCACAGCAACCACTATTTAATGTAACCGTCTGAACCAGCACATACATTTGTATCTATATTAATTGTCCCATCACATCCGATGTCAGATCAGAGAAGTTTGTCATAATGGAAACTCAACCTGACGGCAGCTGGAAGCCTGACGCAAACTAACGAGTTCATATCTCTCAAGCCAACCACAAACAGCCACATCATCCGATACGGAGTATCCGCTTCTCTCATCTCATGAAATTCAAAAGAAAAGAAAAAAAAAAAAAGAGACGCTCGCTGAATAAATGTAAGTCACTCGGTGTCTTAAGGATTTACCTGTGATTGCCCATATTTCTCTGTTTTAATCTTTATTCTTAACGTGATCTAAAAAGATGGAGTACATTATTGCAAGGAGGATGAGGAGGATATATATTTTTACCTAAGGCACTGCTATTTGGTGATGACAGACCACGAAGGCAGGTGGATCACAAGCATGATGAATGGATTAGCCTGCTGCTGTGTTTAAATGTAATTATCACTTAATTTTGTACTCCTCTTTATGGCAAAGGAACAGATTACATCTGTCCCACGGGGTGATCGATGCAGAGCCCGGTGGCCCCTGCGCTCTTCCAGTTGATGTAAAAATGACAGTGGCTCTGACCATCTCCGCCACTGAGGTGAAATTGTCACTGTGCCTCGCCTGCAACTCATTTAAAGGCGAGGAGAGGCGTTCATTTGATTGGTGAAGATTACACTCGGCTGTGTTAAACCCACTCACGCCTCCTCTCCTCCCTCTCTGCTACTTGAGCCGGGGGGGAGGGACGGAGGCATGGGTGCACCTGCCTGCGTCAGACTGCGCCATGCACGAAACTTGCAAAATGCCCTGGACACACCCCGTTGGCGCAGTGCAGGCCCGGCGCAGGGCAGGTGCGCCCCGCCTGCACCTGGTCTACGAAATTAGAGCCCTGGGAGTCAATGAGTAGCGTTTGCGTTTTTTTATCGTGCTATATTGCATTATCTATTTTTAGACTAAGATTAAAACTTTGTGTAATTTTCGAAAGAAATACAGACAAAACTAAACCACAGGGTGTGCATGCACTGATTTGTACAAGATCAAACTTGCAGATAAATGTGATTTCATTTTTATTTGACTTGCAGCCATCTCTCTGCTCATTCTAAGCTGAAAATAGAAGCATTTACATCCAAGTGGCTTGCAAATGGCCTCTTTATACATTCTCACAGTGACTGAAATAACAGTCACCTTTCTTTGGCAGGAGAAAATCTCCAGTAAATAGTCCTTTGTATGATTTTTCACATTATTTCAAAGCCAAAGCAGAGCAAAAATAAATAGGTTCAGTTTCCTGGAGCCTTTAAAGGCCAGCAAATAAAGAAGCTAAGTCTGAAATGAACTCCACTGAAGGTGAACTTCAAATGCCAACTGGAAAAAAAAGAGACCTGGTCTCCTTTAACAACAGTCAACAGGTTCTGGACGTGTCGAGCTAAAAAACAATGAGCAGGTTAAATGAGATACATCAAGAATCAATGCTCGGTTTGCCAAAATAGACAGGCCTGTGCTAAACATACAGTCAGAGGGGAAATAAACCTGATCATCCATTCAGGTCAGGATGTTCATCATAGGAAATAAGAAATAACTCCATCTCTCATTCCTCTGATTCATACATTAACTTGAGCAGACTTTAAGAGGTGCCGAGGTTAACATGATTTTGTTGCTGGCACTTCCAAAGGCCAGCCAATGAGAGGTGCAGCCTGGCACGTCTTCTGCACATATCTTACTTTGAATGCCAGAGGAACATGACGGGAGGTGGATTCCTGCGGAAAGTGCCAGAGGGGAGAAGAGAGGAGATATACCTGGCATGGATGCTGAGAGGAACTCTTTGTTTCTACTCGCGGCTTTCTGTTGCTCTTTAAATCTGAAGATGAACAGGTGCTGAGCTGCACTGGGGCGGTTTAGGAGCAAATCTGGGCAAGTGTCAGGGGACACACACACTGACAGCTTTATATATACACAGTGTTCCTCTGGGTATTCATTATCATCATGGTGGATTTTCCAGGTTGCTTCTATTTGTGGGGAAAGGATGACAATCCTTACTAAAATGAATAACAGGTCAATTTAAAGACCAGAATTAAAAGGAAAATAAACTGTTTTTGTTGTAAACTCATGGGTTTCATGTGGGACTCAATAACTTTGATTCCAGTTATCAATGGCTTCTTTCACATATCTTGCAAGAAGTCATTTCGATCTTTAACACATTATCTGTTGAAACTGCATTGTCATGTTCTTTTTCTTATCTTTTCTTAATGAGTTCACATTTTCACAGTTAACTGCAGTTTAAAAGGAACCTCGGCTGTGAAGACAAATAGTCATACATATGCTTTAATGTTTATCTAATACTAAAGTGTGTTGTTAAAAAAGCATGAAGAATTGTTATTTCTTTAAAAGTTGCAATTTATAACACATATTCTAACCTACGGACACAGACATTGTTTTACTTGCACGATGCATGCTGGGTCGATGACATTATAGGGCTGCACTGTGCCGAGCCGCTACGTTTACTCACTGGCTATCAGGAGCGAGAATACCATAATAATGCCGCACTGTGCTACTTTTGGGTGCAATTTTCAGTCAAAGGGAAACAAGGGGAGTGATGTAAGTCTACACAGCTTCACCAGTGACAAGAAGAGAAGAAAGGAGTGGGAAATTGCTTGTGGGCGTACACAACTTCTAAAGGACCCGCAGCTATGTTCTCGCCAGTTCTCTCCAAATGCATTTGATGTGTTTAGCCGAGCCAAGCTGCTGAAAGAACTCACAGGCGCTGCTAGTTACATAGACTAAAGCCGAATGCCTTGCCTACAGTTTTCTCACACAAACAGACAAAACGCCCTCGGGAAACAAGGGAAGTCCACTGGAAAAGCCATAGGCAGGAGACGATGGATGTTCTCCTGCGAGGATGTCAACAACTCACTCCTGCAGAAGAATCAGTCAACACAGCAGTCCTTTAGTCAAATGTATTTTCTGTCATAAAACATACATTGGGAAAAAGACCAAATAGGATAATTATGAAAATTAATTAAGTATTCAAGGAAAATTCTAAGAAATTGACATTCCTTGCTGCAACTATTTTGATTCCTATTCTGGTACTGATACCAATGTCTATATTGTATACATATGACAGAGATTGATATTGGAAGTCACTTACCAAACTGGGACAAGACACTGCGAACCTCTAAATGGTATGGGATGAAATGAAATTCCCACATTGTTCATGTTTATGCTGCTGTTTTATTTCCTAAACTCTCCCCTACTTTGAATACTATGATTAATTTTGCTGTTTTCAAATGTCTCTGTGACAAACCCACCTGTTACTGCAAAAAACAAAACTACAAACCAGGAGGCTTGCAGCTCTATTGCCTCTATTTCCCTTTTTGTTATTGTGAGGATGTCATGAGACCTTTGCATTTCCAACATTGTCGGGCCAGTGATTGTCAAACGTGCTAAACTGCCCTATCTTGCACAGTGAATAAATCCTTTAAAATATTAAACATCTGGAATTGGATTAGAACCATTTCTCCATTGAGAAAATATTGAATTATTAATGAAAAAGTGGAAAACTGCCCAATCTGGCAATGTTTAGAAATCACTGAAAAACTTCCTGGCCCCACATTCAGATATGGATCACTATCAAAATCTAATGTTCTCCCTTGAGCCATGACCAACATTTCTCTGAAATGTTATCCAAATCCAAAGAAGTTGTTCAGCCAAAAACTGGAAAACTGCCATATCTCTCAGTGTAAGGAAATCCTTTACAATATTCCTGGATCAGCATCTGAATTCGGATCACCACCAAAATATAAATACGTTTTCCTTGTGCCATGACCAATACTCCCTGGAAGTTTTAATCCAAATCCGTTCATAACCCTTTGAGTTATCCTGTTCACCAGCGAACAAACACACGAACAAATGCTGGCAAAAACAATACCTCCAGGTAGTTTTAATGGAAAACAAATCAAGTGATGAACGAAGCATGTGGACACTGGTCGAGTTGAGCTGACATCACAAGCAGAAATGAATCCCTGATATTTCATTTTTGTTTGTTTAAAAAAAAAAAAACTGCTCTGCTAGACATTTACTACTTTAAACCCATACAGCCTCGTGTATGGCCTTCAAAACTCTTTGCCATCATGCATCTCTTTTGCTGAATGCTATGTCTCTCACATTTATGTAACAGCAGCTCAAGGAGAATTAAAGTGATGTAACCAAACTTCTCTGATTTAACAGCTCTTTGTCTAAAGTTTCCAGGTCACTCTTTGTGCTGCTCCAGGTGAAAGCAGCACATCAATAGAACTATGCTGTAAACCTTCAACAGAAAATCAAAAAGCTTTGTTTCTCAATCTTGCTTTTTGAGAGTGAAGGATTCATTTAAAACTAGTGTTTACAACAAATAGTGCCGCCTTGTGTACAAAAGCCTCATTAAGTGAAAGCAGCACAACAGCTGTGCAGCAGCTTCTTCAGCCCTCTGCTCATGTTTACTCAGGATGTATTCAGACAGAGTCCAATGTCAAGCTGCTTTTATTCATCATTTGTAATTACACCTACAATAAGTGAGAGGCAGTGTTACGTATACAACACGTAATTAGCAGATCTGAAGGTCTTCCCTGAGGCAGGGAGTGATTGATTTATTTGCTCTGAACTGCAGGGCTTTGTACAGACAGTATTAGATGTGCAGCAGAAGTTAAGAGACACAGAGTTGTTTTTTCATGATATTATTGTATGACCTGCACCAAGGATGTTTGAAGGGATATGCCGATTTTTTTGTTTTGTTTTGCTTTGTGTCTTGCCTCCCTCCCGAGTCCATGACAAGCAGATAGACACCATTCTTTCGACTGTGCGTGCAATAACAAGGAAGAGACTGGCAGAGCTCACCCACCACTAATTAGCTTAGCTCAAACACTGGGAGTCAATGGGTAGTGTTAGACTGCCTCTGCCTACAGTCATCAGATAAACTCTTCAGCAACTCTAAACGGTCCTGTGTGCTTGTTTTGGCTCTTTTTTTTTTTACCATGTTATGTTACGTTATCTACTTTTAGAGTAAGATTTGCACTTTATGTTATTTTGGAAAGAAATACATAAGAAACTAAACTCGTAAATGGACGTGCTTTGTTTTGTTTACATACTTACGTCCACAGTGGTTTGCAGTTTAGTTTCGTATGTGTTTCTTTCCAAAATAACATAAAGTACTTATCTTACATCTTTCTCTAAAAGTAAATAACATAACATAACACGGTTAAAAAAAAAAAAAAAAAGAGTCACAACAAGCACACAGGACCGTTTAGAGTAGCAGAAGTGTTTATTTGATGACTGTAGGCAGAGGCGGGCTAATGCTTTCCATTGACTCCCAGTGTTTGAGCCAAGCTAATTACCAGTGGGCTAGCTCTACCCATCTCTTCCTTGTTACTGCACACACAGTCAAAGAATGGTGTCTACCTGCTTGTCATGGACTCGTAAGTGAAGATTCTCAAGCAAAGCAATATCTAGGGTTTAAAGAGAATGGTCCAAAAAAGAGAAACACTCAGTAAGGAACAATTCTTCTGGCGAAAATGCCTTGTTGGTGCCAGAGGTCAGAGGAGAATGGCCAGAGTGGTTGGGGATGATAGAAAGGTCACAGTGACTCAAATAACCACAACAGAAGAAGAACAATAGGCAAAAATCTTTGTAAAACATTATTCCGTTAGATTATTTCTCCCCTGTAATAATACTGTACTGTATTTTTTATTGTTGAAAAGCCTGACTGGTCACCTTTACACTGAGGTACAACTTGAAAGGATTGCACATTCATTGGAAGGAGCAGCACAGTGTGGGTAGCACCAAAATTAAAAAAAAAAAAAAAAAAAAGTACTAAGATCCCCTGCAACTGGAAGCTGATATTCCAGTATGCAGGGAGGCAGCACTTTGTGGTGTCAGCCCTGGTACTATTTCCAAACTTAGGACCAAGTTCCATGAGACTGGTGAACTGAAAGACAGACTGCGAAGTTGGCGTCCCAGGAAGACAACCCCCCAGGAAGACTGATTGCTCACCCTTGCTGCCATGAGGAACCATTGGCTTTCCTCCAGGAGAAGAAGGGTTTTGGCACATTTTATGGGGGTGTTACCCACATGTTTAGCTGTGTAGCTCATTTCATGAATGCACGACCATATGTGTTGTACCTTGTTGTAAAGGTGCTTAATCAGGCTTTCCAACGGTATAAAATACAATACCAACTGGTGTTACTGAAGGGGAGAAATAGTTGACCAAAATAACATTCCCAAACTCTTTTAAGGAATACAGTTTGTAAAGTCTTGTTGTGGACATGAGTGTTTCATGAACTGTTAAACTCATATTTGGACCTATTTATATCCTAAAAAATCTAAGGAAAGATTTCCATATGATGTTTCAGTCCAGATTATGGAGGACTGCCCCACCAAATTTTGTGCTTTTGCCTCAAAGTGACTAGAGGATTGGAGAAAGACATGAATAAATGAATGAATGCTTTATTTTGAACATGCAACAAACTCGGGTAGTCACCATAAACAAACACATGCATATACCAAAAACAAAAAAAATCAAAGACCGCTGATGACATCCTGCATGTGCGGCAAGTCCACATGCTCGAAAAAGGAAGAAGTCTAAACTTATTTAATCCCACCCCTTTTATTACCACATCCTACAGTGATGTTTTTACTTTTTACATATTCATAATATTTACAATATTCAACCACTTATTAGGAGTCAATTTTCCTTAAACTATAATGACTATAAAATGTTATATACACCATTACAACCTTAATCTTTCACATATATATAATACGTAATTTCTATACATGTAATCCACCCCTACTCAAAATAATATAAAAAATACAAAGAACCAAACTAAAATAATAAGGAAGAAAAATTTAAAATAAGGAAGAAAACATCTCTTTTTAAGATACATGGAACATTTTTTTCCTCCAAAATATAGAAAAAAAGGGAAATTCTCTCATAGTTAAGGTTTACCAGTGTACCGTTTAATATTTCAGACACATCAAATAAATCCTGTTCATCTCTGCATTCTTGCAGCAGCTTCAATTATTCATCTTGAAACTTTTGCAAATAAAACCAGAGAGTATATCTTCATGGTCAAAGGAGAAAAATATTTCATCTTTTCTGTGAGTTTGTTGTCAGTGAAAGAACACTTTAAACATTTATGCGTGCTCATACTTATGCAAGGAAGTCCTCTTGTACAGTGCACAGCTTAACTTCACAAAGCCACATAGCTCGAGGGTGCTTACAGTACACTGACAGCAGCAGGGCACACAGAGCGGGCCCCAAGAGGGTCCTGCTGTGTGCAAAAACAAACTCTGCTATTCAGATTGAGGAACCCCAAAAACAAACATGCAGTGTGTGCCCCTCTGTGAACACAAGTATTAGAAATGAGCTGTTAATGGTGCAGAAATCATTTTGATAAGGCAGAACAAAAGGCTGAATAAATCACAAACGCCGGCCTTCATATTACATTCAATAGAAACGAAATTAGGAAATTAATTATTGAATTCATTACCAAAGGTGGCTTAAGGTTGCAAATGTTCATAGAGGCTGTTCTGAGCAAAGTTATGGGGACTAAGAGAGAGGATATGGACAACACAGAAGCAAAGGTGAAAGGAAAGGCATTCATAGTAGCTCTTATAGTAGTTATCACATTTCTCATTTAAGATACAATGTTGGTAGCATTAGATGTCAAAGTAAGTAGTTGCTTCAGAGCACCTTGAAACCTCCATTAACATGCACGCTGACCATCTTTCTATATAAAAGCCCAGTGCTTGGCTTTTGCATGGAGGTGCGTGGGTATGAAGAGCTTTTAACCACTCAACCTTTTTATACATACATATTTAGAAGTTATAAGCTACAGAGCAATCACTGTAGGCACCAGTCCCAAAAGAAGGAAACTACTCTTTAAAAGGTACACCCTGCTTGTACCTGCTTTGACCCCTGTTTCCCTTCAGATTGTAAGTGGAATAGATTCAGCAAGAGGCTGGAGACATTACTCAGAGATTTTGGTCCATATTGACATGATAGTATCACACAGTTGCTGCAGATTTGTCAGCTGCACATCCATGATGCAAATATCCCACCTCTCACATCCAAAAGCTGCTTTACTGGATTAAAATATGGTTGTTATAGAGGCTGCTGGATCTCATGTTAAACAAACATGAGATGATTTGAGCTTTGGAAAATGGAGCGCCATGCTGCTGAAAGTAGCCATCAGAAGATAGGTACAGTGTGCTTATAAAGAGATGGACATGGGTTAATAACACTTAGGAAGGTTTCAGCTTTTAAATGGAGCTCAGTCTGTACCGCGGGGCCCAAAGTGTGCCGAGAAAAAAAAACCCACACCTTTTACCCTTTAACGCCTGAAAACACAAATTATAGCCAGAAAATTCTAATTTTTGGGAGCTGAAATGTTCATTTCACTTTCTGCTGAAATCCTAAAAAATCAAAATTTATAAAAATCCACAGTCACCAGATTTCAATCCAACATTGAATCTTTTGCATGAGATGGAATGGGAGATTTTCATCATGCATGTACAGCCAATAAATCTGCAACAACGGTGTGATGTTGTAACGTTAATATGGACCTAAATCCCTGAGGAATGTTCCCAGCACCTTGCTGAATCTATGCCTTGACAAATCAAGGCAGTAGTGGGTCAGACCAGGACCAGTGTCCCTAAAAAAGTAGCAAAAGTAACAGACATTTAAATTACCCTTGTGGGTAAACAGGGACATTTTTGTCCTTCCAGTCAATTTTTTGCTCAACTTTTTGGCCATAATTTTGGCTGTGTTACTCCATATGAAATGATTTTTTATAGGAAGGTGTTTTTCATGAAAAATCTTAAAATTCAAATTTTGATTTTTTTCGGAGGTCAACGGTTAACTGGGGGCAAATATACTACCCTTTGAGATCACCAGAGGATGTAAATGTCCTCTCCCAAAAACTGCTATAAAAACGTAACAGATTAATATTTTTTGATACTTTTTTTGCTCAAATCATTCAATCAACTTCATTCCAAATCAAAAATACAAAATATTTAATTAGTTTAGTTACTAATCTTATGTATATTTAAGTATGATCTTTAAAAAAATCCCCGGCCCTTCAACATTTATTTTATTGAAAATAACTAACTTTTTTTTTTTTTTTTTTCATAAAAACAGTTACATCATGTAATCAAATTTGCATTTAAAGGGTTAAAATAAAATAAACAATTAAATGTTTATTTGTTTTGATTTGGACCGAAGTTGATTGAATGATTTGAGCAAAAATACAAAAAAAATATTAATCTGTTATGTTTTTATAGCAGTTTTTGGGAGAGGGCATTTACGTCTCTGATGTTTAGAGAGACTTGTTTTGTCAAAGTACAATAGCACTGAAGACCTAGGTGTAAAATGCATGGCTCACCACTGAGTAAAGCGATATTGCATTTAGCACAAGAGGCTTAGAGTATTGAACATCATCCATGAATCTGAATGCTTAATTAAACCCAATAAACTACATTTCCTGCTCTTGGAAATCCATTTCAATAATCAATCCCTAACATAATACAGCTTATTAATGCATTACCATACATGCGCCTCCATCTGAGGAATGGCACATTATGGATTCACTCTGCGTAATTATTTTTATATCTTCTGATGTGGGGGCATAAATATCCAGGATTTAATGCCAGGAAACCAAGCTGATTTGTAAATCAATACTTAGAGTACAATTTTGATCCTAAATCTCAGGGTGTGTTGTCTGGGCCATAAATTTCATTGTGTGGGGAGCCATTTATGCACATTTACATGGAGACAGGATGTTGATTGCAGGATTGCAGGGTTACTGAGCGCCACGACGGGGAAATTTCCGAGAGAGGCAGAACACTAAAGAGTTCACAACCACATCCGCATTCGGTCATAAATCTTCCTCAACTGAATAAGCACTCTTTTTATTCCTCTTCCAAATACATCACGCCTCTCCCTCCAGCTCGGTGGCTTTTTCTCTCCCGTCTCCCTCTCACCCTCTCTCATACTTTTTAGTGTCTTTATGGGATAATGAGCGTGATGACAGTAAAAGTTTCATCATCAGCCTCCATCCCATTAGGCTGTTATTGGAGCGTGTTTGTTTTTTTTTTCTTCCTTTGGTCTTAAGGAAAGAAGAAAGTGGAGCTAAGCTGCAGAGCAAAACACAGTTTGAAACACTCCGTCAGGTTTTGTCTCGGCTTTGTCACTCACACTAAATTAGTATTTAGCTCCGTGTTGATACTAAGTGAGCTTTATTTTGTTTGGGAAAATAAGCCGCCATTTCTGTAATTCCTAGGTGGAAATGACAGATGAATGTGACTAAATGGCAAACTGCAGAGGTTTTAGTGCTCACATCGGGACTGACAACCACAGTATGTCTCTTTTATAATTCTGAGTAATTCAGGATAAACACAGGACACTTGTGCCCTGATGGGAGGATAAGCACTCAGTGAAGAAACTCTAAACCCAATGATGCCTTTATTTACTGGCCCCGCATCTTAACTGTGTTGACTGGTGGGCAGCAACAACCAGGTCATTAAAATGGCTGCCAAGTTGGAACCTCCCTTCACTGATGTTCTGTCAAATTAGTCTCACCGCACCTCTGGGAGGCAGGACAGTGAGCTCTGGCATCCCAGAGCTGCCTCCCTCAATGCTCGCTCTGCCCACCATGATATTATGCAGACATTGTTTATTATACCCTCTCTATCAATGCAGGGATCACAGCCCAAACTGCACTGCCACCTTCAGCAGATCCATGCCCCCTATATGCAAGCTCCAAGCAGAGACAATATTGATATTACCTGCCATGAGAACATAACTCCTTACAGTGACTGATGAATAGATTTGAGCTGGTGTGGTATAATTCTGATGATGTAAAGCACTTTAAAATTCATGGCCACAGTTACTTGCAAGGCCTCCCATAAGTAGGGATGAAGAAGAAAGCTCTGTGAAACAAACATCCAATACAAAGGGCAACTGGACTTGCTAGATGTTCTTGAAGACGTTTCAGATCTCTTCCAAAAGACTTCTTCAGTTCTGATGTGACTGGGGCCAAAGTTGGAAATTGAAGAACTGAAGAAGCCTTTCGGAAGAGAGGCCAAACGTCTTCAAGAACCTCTAGCAAGTCCAGTTGCCTTTTTAACAAAGAATTGGATAACCATGGCCTGGATGAATGAGAACCTACAAAGACATCTCTAGTACAAAGCCTTAATGTTAGGCCCATGAGGGTTGAAAATGGTCCATTCAGAATTCAAACCACACTTGACTCTAAATCCAAATATTAACATTTTATATCAAAGAAACAAGAATGGCTGCTTCATAAAATGTTGCCTATTTTACAAAACAAAGTCTTTTTTCCATAGTGTACTCCTCAAAAAAGTTTGAAAATGTTACTTAGGTCTCTTCTTTCTCCTCTTGATAATACCAACTGGTATTGTATTTTATATTCTTGGAAAGTCTGATTTGTAACCTTCACATCAAGGTAAAACTTGTAAGGATTGTGCATTCATAGGGGAGAAGTATATTACCATTTAACACCTTCATTATGTGACTTTGTATTGCCATTGGAGGACCAGAACACAATTTGGGATGGCAGTAAATATAGAGGAATAAAAAAGAGTCAGGTAAAGGATAGGGCTGATCCAGCACATAGGTTTACATAAAATCACATCTGGAAAAGACCCCGACTGAAGCTCTCAGGGGCCCAACAATTCCCCCGTGAAGCTCGGCCCAGTGGATGGTGTTTGGAAATGATAGAAACTCAAAGAAAACTTAGCAAATGATTAGTCAAATGTTCTGTCTGTCATGCTCATGACAAGCAAATTACATCAATACAACTTGTGAAGTAGTAGGACTACACTTCACCGCTGCCAAGGAGTAGAGCGTACAATGCAAGCTGTTGAAACAGTGGTACACAATTCTTGCAATTTTTGTTGATACAATTTCTGCAATAAAGTCACTGAAGAAAACACAAAACATTGGGATGCATAATACTATCAGCATCAACAGATAATAGCTTAAACAGTTAAATATCTTACTCTGCAGAGATGAACATTACTGACAATATTTACAGTCAGTGCATTGGCCACACACATCAACCATTCATATCCCTCATATCCTCTGAAATATTGGCAGAATGGATGCATGTAAACATGGAGCTGCTATAACGTGAAAAACACGTGGGTCAACGCTAACACTACTCGAATGATTGTGCATTCCATTAACCTCAGAACAGAGACGTTGAGAGCTGGTAGTCTGGAACCCGAAGACATCTGACATTCCCAGTAACGTGTCAAATTTGCTACTCGGTCACCTCCGAGATCATTTGAAGAGATGGCAGGGTGATGGCTTGCTGCTCCTGAAGAAGCGCCACAGAGCAGTTTTGGGGTAAAGCTCCTTGCTCAAGGGCATTTCTGCAGTGCCCAGGAAGTGAGCTGGTATCTCTCCAGCTACCAAACCAACTTCCAAACAAGGTTCAGTTAGGACTTGAACCGGCAGCCCTGAGTTCCCCAACCCAAGTCCTTCTGGACTGAGCTACTTCTGCCAAGTATGGAAATGCACCATAAAGGAAAAATTGAAGCCAACTTGATGTGTTCTTTTGAGGGATGGCCACCTCATAAAGACACCATCTGATTAAAAAATTAGGCGTGTTTATGGCAGAATTTAGTCAAACCCCCAGAGAGGTGGGGGGATACGCAGTTGGCTGGTAATTGTCTGGAATTTGGCAGGAACTTGGCTTGAAAGTGAAAACTGAAGCAGCTGCATCTTTACTATAATGCTTCACCTTATTATCACTAATTGTCCACTTAAAAAAAATCAACATCATCATTTTAAAGAATAAAATGTTATTTTTTGTTGCTTCACTCTTGTTTCCTACATAAATTCACTGCCAAAGTTTAAGGGAAAGGTCAGTTTCAGGAAATGGAGACTGTGTACTTTTTAGCCTAAAATATTGCTACCATGATGATGAATTCAGGAATTTTGTCACATCGGCAAAATGTGAATATCAGCAAAATTCCAATATTGTAGATCCATGCTTTAAAAGAAACACTTACACTATTGTTTTTTGCTTTTCTTGCATTAAAGAAATGTCAAGTTTTGAATAGAACTGCTGTTTTAAAAGCATCAGCTGTTTTTCAAAGTTATCATTATTCCTACTGCTTCACCTTTCATTCCTCTTTAATTTCTTTCTTTGTCAAACTCTTTTCTTGCACTCCCAGCTCTCCAAGTGACAATACAGACATCTCGCTACAAACACCCTTCATCCCACTTGTACTGGACCTCAACTTGCCATCTTTGCAATTCAGCTTCCAGGTCTAAATCTGCATATCTGAGCTTTTATTCTTTCATATGCTACCTCCAAAGAGTCCTCTAAGTACTGACAGATCATTGAAACGCACAAACTGCTGACTCACAGACCATAACACTGCTTCATGCCTCAGGTTAGTGCAAACCATTTCCTGTTTAACGGTGAGTTTTTGTCACAAATCCTCCTACATCTGTTGCCTGACTCTCTCCCTCATGGACAAATTGGATGTCTGCTCCATATTTTCTAAATACCTTCAGAGTTAACTGCCTTTGTCTAATATTTTCTGCTGCTAAGCCTTTCAAACCATCATAATGCCATTACCTAAAAGATTCATAATCACTCAATTAGAGATGTTGCCTTAAAAATGTCATTTGCTCGCCTCTCAGCCAAATATTTGTTCGCTCTACCCCTCCTAAATTAAATGAAATAATGAAGCAAGTTGAAATATAGCCCCATTAGCATGAATGATTTCCCAATTTTGTCCAACACTAAGTGGCCAAAGATTAAATGACTTTTGGACTGGCTTCTTGCACACTCAAACACGAGGAACACAAATATGAATTATGAGGAACAGCACAATTATATTAAGTAACAGAAAGGTTAACTAATTCAATTCTGAGCCCAATAAATCACGTCCCATGCTCGAATCAAGCCTGTCATCAAGAATGTGAATCGGCCGGGGCTAATTCGGTAATGCCTCTAAATGACTTGCAGTATCGGACAGATGACATATACACAGCCCGGCCTACGGGGCGGGTGACAAATTGTCCGCTTCCATCAGACTGCCTCTGATCAAACGGATCGATCTAAGGAAATATCACAGCCGTCTCAGGATCTTTCAAAAAATTGAGAGGAAGTGTCAACAAAGGCGAGGGAAGAATTTCACAAACACTGCCACCTGATGTTAGAATCAAAAAGAGAGGGGAAAGAAAACAAAGAATCAATACTCTGACCCCAAGAGGTGCTACTGCCTTCTTTTGTGAAATATCAAATAACAATCACCTTTACAAGCTTCCCAGAGGCTCATGATGGCCTTATTTTGAGTGGAGACACATTTTACAGAAGCAGGGTTATGGATGGTGTTTTGTGGTTCGTTTGCAGAACTAATGGTGTTTACAGTTCAATATGGTAGAAAATGAAATGGCATCATCTGATGTTTGTCCTTCCTCTCTGACAGTTACGACCAATATTGGTTCAATCAGGAGCCCCTCAGTTCAACACCAGGACATGATTTCATTGTAGACAAACAGCCAAAGTTTTCCGTCAGTGTGTTGGCAGTTTGTCATTTCTTTGGCATTTAGTTGTTTTCTCTTAGACGTTTGATTTTTGAATTTGACCATACATCTGTCAGTCACGCTTGTTGTTGCAATTTAACAAGGAACAACCAGCAATTTTCAACTGGCATTAAGCTGTCACACAAGTTTCCAAACAGACAAAAATACAAACATTCAGGTTTTACTGTGAGGATGATTTTTCTTAATGTCTGCAGCTTATGTGCTGTTCAAGTCCAGGCCTTCACAGTCTGGGTCAGTATTTACCTGGGACTCAAATCACCCCAAAGCGAAGACCTGAACCAAATTTGAGATTCATTTCAAAATGTAATGATTTACATAACAGGAAAGGATAAACATATATTAATATATGCAGATTTAAATGTATATATTAATATATTTATATCAAATTTATTAGACCACCTGTCTTAAAAATGACAAAATGTAAATATTTTACACATCTTGAGTAAACCTAAAAGTGATTTCATTGTTACCATTTTGAACAGGAACTCAATCTGAAGCCACCTTTGGACCCAAATTTGAGCTGCTTACTGGGCTTCTCTCAGTTATTACATTCAACCACTAAAGCTAATTTTTCTGGTCTGGAATGCAAGTGAATAACTATTATTTGACAAATTTGACATCTTAATAAATAATTATGAATGCCCTTTACTATTTTTAATGTTTATTTGTGAAACAGGAAATTTGTAAACTCATGGATAAAAATATTGATTATATTTAAGCATTAAAATATCATTTGGTTAAACAGTTTCTACATACTGTTGCATTAACAGTTACAAAACATTAAAAATGATATTCGTGATCACCAATGCTGCACATTTTGGGTAGTTTTTGCATAGACCTTATGTTGGGTGGTGGTCAAAAACATTTTCTAAGCACTGTGTGTGTTCACATAGGCTACATAAAACGCTGGACAGCCAAAGACTGCTGTTGATATTTCTGACAAATGATTTAACAAATACACTTGCTTATATTAGGGTTCTACTCTTTCATACAGTGCATACAGATATGGCATGTGCAGGTACACAACTTCAAGAATTCCTGAAACACATTTAAAAGACTTAAAGTGCCCTAAGAGCACAAATCTCAGACAAGGTATTTCTGACATTGTTAGGAAAGTTTTTAGTGAAAATATGGAAAACTGCCCGATTCACCATGTAAACAAATTCTTATTTGCAGTTTCGTTCATCACATTTGCACTGATTGGACTTGTAACTCATTAAAACAGTCATCCTTAACCTTTAGAAATAAAAGTAATTGTCTAGCTCAGTAACCCTCTGGTGAGGAGGCACTGAGTGTCTGCAGCAGGAGGAGGTGTGAGTCTGCAGTGATGCTGTACTGAGGCATTTACA
The DNA here is from genome assembly GCA_037902135.1 of Cetoscarus ocellatus. Classification (NCBI taxonomy): domain Eukaryota; kingdom Metazoa; phylum Chordata; class Actinopteri; order Labriformes; family Labridae; genus Cetoscarus; species Cetoscarus ocellatus. Next base: position 1,603,506 of record JBAMNC010001025.1, read on the forward strand.
TTCATCTGTAACTGATAGTCAAAGTTTTGTTTGTTAGGAAAAAAAGTAAATGCATCTATAAAAGTTATTTGCCAGATCATGGCGAGGGCCAGAAATTATTACTGAAAGGGCAGGTTTGGCCTGGGGGCTGCTCAGGCTGGTGTTATTAAGGGGTTGTGATAATCAACAAAAAGAACATTTCCAAACTGATTGAGGAACATATATTGAAAGAGTGAATAAAAAACAAGCTTGTCAGTTTAAAAATGAGATATCTTTCATTTGTGCTGTAGTAGATTAAATGGGCTGAAAGGGATTTGCTTACTTGAAATGAGACAACCTGCAAGTGAATTTTCTTTTTACTTGGCAAAATCACAGTTAATTCACAGCAACTTTCTAATACAGTGCCACCACTCTCAGCCTGACTATTTTTGCTAGGTAAGACAGAACAGGTACCAGGATGTGTCTCCAGTCGCCAGCAGGGATGCTAACGGCTCCAATGGGTCCAATTAAGAGAGTAGGACTAAACAGCCTACATGCTTGTTCAGGTCTAACTAGCTGTTTCTCTACATTATCATAACTGTGTTAGCAAATGAAGTCTTTATATTTTCCTCCTCCTCTTCTACATTTAGTAATATCAACCCAAGCAGCTGCTTCAGCGGCCGCGCAGGAAACAAACAAGCCTTTAGCTGTGGGATTTACTCAAACAGAACATTTTGACAGGTGTTTATGTCGACAAGCTTATTGCAAACACTCGACACCTTGTCATACTCGGGGGAATAACGAATTAATGTATGCTAAGAAAAATAAGATGGGAGGAAAAGATGCTTTGATGTGCATCTGAAGGGAAACAGCAGCAGGTTAGCAGCACAGTGTGATGTTATCAACAACAAACGCAATCAGGCTAATTAACGTCCTTATTATCAGCAAGACGTGTTTGCACCTAGACCATTACTGCAATTTTCCTTCTGCTTGCTGTGAGCAAAAACCTTCACCCCTGCTTTCAATTTGCATTTGTTGTCCGTGTCATGTCCCGTTTGGCAGGAGTTTAAGTGCTCCAGCTTTTTCTTCTGTTCATTGACCTTGAATGGAGAAGCAACACTAAAAGTCACCATCTGCTCTTTTATGAGCTGAGTTCCAACAACAAAAATACAAAAAGAAAAACAATGTTAGGGAAAATTTAATACTCTTGTAGACAACAACACACATCGCCTCATGCTGCTGCTGTTTCTCGCAGATGTGTCCACTGAAGCGTCACTTAAGTTGAGTTAGAAAGCATGACTGAGACTAAAGAAGGTATTGACCCTCGACAGCGGCCGGTCAGCTCAAAGCAAAACATGTTGAAACGCTGAGTGAACCTGAAAGATAAGTGTGGAGCTAACACAGTCCAACAATGAGGCTCGTTCTGTGTCAGCAGGGAGAGGTTTGGATTCTACCTGACAGCTCTTACCAACTGCAGTGAAGTGAAGTTACAGGAAGAGTCAGGCGGCGTGGCAGAGAATGAGAACAGGGGTGGGTGATTATCAATACCAAAAGGGCCACATATTTTTTTTTTCAGTGCCTGAGGGCCGCACTGTAACATATTGTTGGGCACTTTCAATAAGAAAAAACATATAAATAAACCAAAAAAAGGGCAAATATTAAGCTTCAAAAAGGATTATACCAACATTAATATATATGTTAACTCAAACACATAATTATATTCATTATTTTTAATCTTATTACTGTAATTTTATCTGTTTATTTATTTTAACTGTCTTGATAGGTTTTTATTTCTAAATTTCAGTTCAGATTTATTGTTTGGAATTTTATTCAATGTTATTCATTTTCTTTCCATTATCCTACTTTATTAGATTTTATAAGCATTTTGTGTTTGGCTATCTTATTTTACCATATTATTATTTTAGATTTTGCTTATTTATTCATTTATTAATTTATTCACTTATTTTCCTATAGTATTTTTTATCTAATTTCCCCTCATGATTTTTTATTGTCATTTTAGTCTTAGCTCCTGTGTTTTCACATTTTTAATTCAAAGTAGAATTTCCTCAGTCCTCTAATCCTGTTTTCTGTTAGAATTTCTTCTTAATGTCTTTGTGTGTGTGTGTGTAAGTGAGTGCCCGTGCTGTATGCAGATTGCGAAGGTGGGTGGGGTTTTGTATTTTAACTGTATTCAATTTTCTACTTTTTATTTATTTATTTTATTGTATTTCTTTTCTTTTTATGTAAAGCACTTTGTGCTATAAGACTTTGTATGAAAAGTGCTATACAAATAAAGTTTGATTGATTCAAACACAATTTAAAAATTCAAGATTTAATAAGTATGACACATTACTAAAGCCAATTTAAGCTTCCTTTTAATGCAATAAAAAACAGTGTTTACCAATTTTAAAGCACAAATATGTTGACCTTACCATTGTTTCCAAATATAGTTTTTAATAATAAAATATTAGATTTTAATGCCTCATCAAACATATTTAGAGATACAATCAAAGCAAAGTAAGTTCTTTAATGACTTGTAAAAGACAAAGCATTTACCAGGAATCTAAGCTTAGTGGAAATATTTTATCACCTATCCTAATTTGTGCATTATGTAGTACTGGTTACTCATGATGAATCATATTTAGCAATTGTTGTTTTGTTTTCTTCATATTTCCCTTTCTTTTTTTTTTTTTTTTTTTTTTGAAAATGATTGGTGGCCCGCATTGAGTAAGGTGAAGGGCCACATATGGCCCTGGGCCGTCAGTTGCCCACCCCTGTTTAAGAACAAGGAGGCGAGTGGCCGCCTGACTCAAATAACCCAAACTTTTTATACAAACCCAGCACTGCATTTTTAGATAGTTAAATAGATAGTTATTTAGATAGATACTTTATTGATTCAAAGGGAAATTTAGGAATCCCCGAGGGAAATTCAAAACCTACACCATTCTCTAAAGGATATTATCTTGTGGGCTCAGAAACACTTAAGAAAACAATTGTCAGTCAACACAGTTCGTCGCTACATCTACAAGTTCAAGTTAGAACTCTACCATACAAAGCAAAAAGCCATATATCAACAACATCCAGAAATGCCTCCAGCTTCTCTGGGCCTGAGCTCATCTGAGATGGACTGAGGCAGTGTGGTAAAGTGTGCTGTGGTCTGACGAGTCCACATTTTAAATTGTTTTGGGAAAATATGGACATTGTGTACTCCAGGCTAAAAAGGAAGAGGACCATCCAAAAAGTTATCAGCGCAAAGTTCAAAAGCCAGCATCTGTGACGGTGTGAGGGATGTATACATACAGCCTTTTCATATTGATGCGTAAAGCTTGGCACCAGCTGTTTGAGGATGTTGAGTTACTTTTTATTTCAGTGTGAAAGTATGAGTGATCAACTATTCTCTGAGTTCACTCCTCTGGGGTCGAAGGCTGGGGCCCTTCACAACTTCAGATTTTAGAGAAGCACTGATGGTTCTTCAATTTATTTCTCTGAAAACTCTGCCAGGGGAAAAGACAGTCTCTCTCTGTTTTTGAGGATCAAGATTCAGCCCAGGTAAATCTGCTTAATACTCAGATAATTTCAAATTCACTATCAAGACTTAGGAACAGCTTGGCTGTATGCTCTGCTGTGTTATTAAAGAAAATGGAAGTCCTGTTATCATGACAGGCTTAAGTTCAGGCTCAGACTAAGCAACAACAAATTCATAGACATTCATAACACCAGATTCACAGAGAGACGCACTGAGGCTTCAGACAGGGAGATAAATTCAGGCTCAGGCAGGAGGATAAGGTAAGGCACTGGCTGAGAAGAATAGGTTGGAGCAAAAACATATTCGGATTCATACGGTGTAGATGGTTTATGCTCATCAGAGGTAGAGAGATGAAATGAGACTAAGGTAGAGTCGAATCAGCTGATATTCAGGCTCATGTTGTGACTGGAAAGCATACATACAACATCTGTGAACAAAATATCTACAAGTATCTCACATGAGTTTAAACAGTCAGGTGTGTACAGCACATGTTTGTGTGTCTTGCTCTTGGTGTTACCCCTCTTAACATCTTCAGGCAAGACTGTCGAGGCAAGTCCCGGCACAATATTATGGCCCTGTTGTTGCGTTTCCACCAATCAGTCTGGTTCAGTTTGGCACGGAAGGGTACGCAGGTGCAGGTGTTTTAGCTGTCAAAAAGGAGAAAAGTACTCAAATAAATGATCTGTGCCATCCCACTTTTCGGCACCCCTCTGACAGGGGAACATGGTGCCGTATAGGTTTTTTTTTTTTTTTTTTTGTTTTTTTTTGTTCAGCTGCTGTCGCAAGGAAATTGATGATTTTCATGACCAGCCAACTGACTGCAGCATTTTCAGCTCCACCCTTCAGGGTTGGTTCAGTAGGGTTGGCACCCCGTCAGATAAAGGGAGTTTTAATTGCACTGCCAGAAATGCATTTTTAAATCTCTCAATGTCAATACATCTGGATGTTGAATCACAGAATGATGAGATTTTCTGGTTGAACTAATTTAGTCATGTTCATATTTTAAATTTGTAAAGAGGGAACTTTGTAAAAGGGGGAACAGACAATGACACGAGACACAGTTTGTTTCAGGAGATTTAAAATCCTTCAGGTAGCCTGTTTTATTTCATCTCTGCAGCACACCAACGACAATCAAAAATCAATTTCTAGAAAAATGGCTCTGCAAACCGCCCCCTGACACCCCATCGCTTTGCAGTCTGTACAGCCCAGACAGCATGAGCCAAAAATATCACAGTAGAGGTCATCAGGGCAAGAGCTTATTACCAACCATATTTACATTGGTTCATAATTACACCAAGACTGCTCAGGCTATTCTGGGAGGATGAGGGAACAAGCGGCAAGATTCTGACTGGTTTCCAAGCGTCTAATATGAGGGGCAAAAATTAGGGGGTTCCAATTTATTTGCATCAAAGTTTTGTTTTGTTTTTTTCCTCCTTTTTATTTGTTTTGCTTGAATGTTTTTGAGTGTTGTTATGTTTTGGTGAAAGCACCAGTTGGATACATCAGCAAACTCATAATCTATGATCCTTTCAAGCTCTTTCTTGTAAGAGGCAGCATGTACAGGAAATATTAAAAGGTACCCAAGACTGAGTCATAGGAAACACTCAAATGGCAAATGGGATCTAAGTAAAAATATCATACAGAGTGAAAAAGTCTTCTGAGTAATGTAACAACCTTTAATTGCACCCTGTGACCATTAGATTGCAAAAAACTCTCTTGGTTCATAACCACTTTACTTAAAACCCTAAATATAGTGGACTAAATTCTAGTTACTTTTGTCAATGAGATAGTAAAATGGTCAAAAAAGGGCACACAAAATAATCTTACTTATGACCAAATTATAACTCAAACCAGCTCTCTTCCAGCTTCTCAGGTTGCAAGTCAGGCTATGTTCACACTGCAGGCAAAAGTGGCCCAAATCCAACTTTTATGCCCAGTTGTGACCAAGATCTGTGTTTTTTTTTTTTGTTTTGTTTTTTTGTTTTGACAGTCCGAATGGCACAATTCCATTTCTTTCAAATCAGACCCAAGCAACATTCATTTTATGGTCCTATATCAGAACCATATCTGATGTTTTTCAAAGTGACCTCACTCTGAACAGTCATGTTGCGTTTCATCCAACTTTTATGTTACTGAAGTGAGACAGATGTCATAAATCTGCGCCAGAGGACGCGAGACACAGGAAGATCCAATGTCAACAATGGACAAAACAATTGTGGATGAACTGTCAGTGAAGCCCCTCATGTCACGATCCTACCACACCTGGCTTGGACTCCAAATCTATCAATCAATCAATCAATCAATCAATCAAACTTCATTTGTATAGCACTTTTCATACAAAATTTCATATCACAAAGTGCTTCACATAGAAATGAAGAAACAAAATAAATTAAAATAAAAAAAAAGTGACAAATTGAATACAATGAAAAATACAACCCACCCCCCACCCTCACAATCCACATACAGCACACGCACTCACATACAAAGAAACGAGACATGATCTACACAGACTTCTGTACAGAGGCAGCAGCCACTGCTCCACAACAGGCCATGGTAAAAGCGTGTGCCTCTTCTTTCAATCATCTTCTCTTCATCACTTTGTCAGCTCCGATTGCAGAACAACTTCAAAACTCATACACACACGCTGACATGTGTAGCATCCATAATTACTGTCGTAAACACAGCGTGGTGCGTGTGAAGTCAAGTCTTCTGCACTTGCTGGTCACACTGAAGTCTGATAGCAGTCACATTTAAATTATAATGGAAACAACCACACAAAAAAATGTTCTTCTGTCTCCAGAGGTAGTAACAGAGACATAAGGACTCAGCGGGAGACAGGAGTGCTGCGAGTGGGCATCTCTGACTTTGTGTGTATGTGAGGGCATGTGCTGTATTGCGCACATCCAAGCTGCATTGCAGTGTGAGCTGGCATAAATATAACAGCCTTGCAGAATTAATGTGAATGTCTCTAATATGTAAATACAGCAGAATCTCATTGCAGCACTTCTCCATAAAAACACTGTGTATTTTAAATGATGATTTTCTGCTCTATGACTTTGAATTAATTGACTTATAAGTATTGATCTACTGTATGTCTGTTAATGTTTAATGTGCTGCTGCCTGTTTTGGCCGAGACACTCTTGGAAAAGATTTTCATAATCTAAATGTTTTTCCTGTTTGCAAAAAGAAAAAAAAAATTCAGCCAAAATGTAACAAAAGGCTATCATTTAAAGGAATAGTTCAGGTCTTTTTAAGTAGCGTTGCTTAAGGCCCGTAACAAATTGCCAACAAAGCAACTTGAAGGCTTTGTCCTTGGGGGAAGATATCCATAGGTAGATGCTAACCAATATATATAGCAGTACATAGTGCAACTGTAAGTCTTTTATTTCCCTGCAGAAGTTGCAACATATAAATTTTCAAAGCAAGGCACCAGAAAGCTCTGTCAGGAAAACTCAAATGCTGTAAAGAATCTTACTGCAGCGTCCAGTCGAGCCAATGTTGCTTTTTGAGTAGTATTAACCTTAAAGTGGGTTTTATGCATTTGGTGGCACCATGTACTGCTGTATGTCAGCTAGCGTCCACCTCAGATTGTTCCCCAAGGGGCAAAGCTTGCAAGTTGCTTTGGAGGCAAACAGACTTACAGGTGTCATGGGCCTGAAGCAACCCCACTGAACAGAAACTGAACTGTCTCTTTAACACTGAAGTTGTGAAAATATGGTCTGAACATTTTAATGAAGGGTGCTTCAAAATGTTAGACTTTGGTTGAGTAATTCCAATTGAAAGAAGTGATGAGAACAAAAGAGTCCATGGCAGCCCAGGAAAGTATTGATTTCAAAAGGGTTAAGTAAGGTAGGGAGAGTAGCTGTAAAGAAGTGTCCCATTGAGATTCCATGCGTTGTACTGTACTGTGTCACTCCTGGGACAGCTGCCATGGTGTCATATCGCGGCCCGTCTGATTGAAATGAGGGGTGATGACACAGGAATATTGATTCTGAACATATCTGCATTCCCAGAAAAGACAGGTCCAGCTGTATTGATTGACCCTGCACCTCAGGGATAATGTTAAGCGATGTACAGATGCTGAGTCCCGGCCCATCTACGAGCATAAAACCCTGACAATAAAAAGGCAGCAATTACTGACTAAGCAGAATTCAGATCAGACATCTTTAACTGCAGCTGCTGTCTTAAAATGATTTTCATGTGAGGAAAGTGCTGATGGAAACTTCCAGAATGATATGATTACTTTAAATGCATGAGCCTATACGGTCTTCACAGAGCATCATTATAGTTAGTTGCCTTTTAACTGTGCAGGATGGGAGGGATCATCATCAGTGCCCGTGTACAGTGCTCTTACAGATGGAGGGGAGCTTTAGTATGCACTAAAGGCCCTTCTGTGGTTCAAATGAGGCGCTTGTTTACCAGAAGGTTATTCAGCAGGTGGTATGACAGAAAATCGTAGCACATTTTCTATTAATAACTACCATACTCTAGAAAACTTCTCCAAAACTTTAAAAAGACTCTCTAAAGACTGTGGGCGAGACCCTCCCACATCTTTACACAATTTGTCAGCAACCATGGGTTTTTAGACTCAGACTGAACCTTAGATTTTGTGGCGTAGATATGATGAGGTGATGGAAATTTCAGAGATATTGGTCCATTTTGACATGATAGCATCACACAGTTGCTGCAAATTTTTTGGCTGCACATCCGTGCTGCAAATCTCCCAAAGGTGCCCTGTTTGGTGAAGATCTAGGGCCTTATTTATAAAACTGGGCGTGGAAAAGATCACTACAGGCGGCGTACGCCGGAAACACAGGAAATGCGTGCACAAAAAAACTTTCAGATTAATACCAGTGTGTGCTCGCACGTCCTACACCTGTTTCCATTTATAAATCAAAAGCTACAGGTAATGTAGCCTAACTGATCAGCAGTTTTGTGCAACGATCATGTCTTTTTAATTACAATTATTATTAATCTAAAACTTTATTTGTACGACACATTTTGGAAAGATGGGTACTGTCCGCCTTATTGTTCATTTAAATGGATTTCATAATAACGTGAGGTTTGTTTCACAATGACAGAACATAATTGATTCAATAATATAGGCTATGTGGGTGTGTGTGTGTGTGTGTGTTGGTGTGCGCGTGCCTTCACACACTCCCTGGGGCATCAATATAAATCTTCCTCCTTCTTTGCTTTAGCAAATATATCCTTCATATATTATGTCTTGTGAAATGTGTGATATTCGATTATTTCACACAAATATCATTTCACATAGCTGTCATTAGTTGTATCCTTCTACTGTTAGGGTTGCAGTTTCCCGATTCTCCAGATTTTGTGGCGATGCGCACATTCTCATGTCAACTTTGTTTTTAATAAATCCCAAACGTGGCTTACAAATGACGTACAAAGCATTTATAAATGAGGCCCCAGGTGACTGTGGAGACCACTGGAGTACAGTGAAATCAATGTATTGTTCAAAAACAGATTTGAGATCATTTGAGCTTTGTGACATGGAAATAGCCATTACACTGAGGTCAAAAATGGACCAACCTGGACAGAAGCAATGCTCAGAGAGGCTGTGGTGTTAAAAAGATGCTCAATTGGTATGGAGGGGCCCAAAGTGTGCCAAGAAAATAACCCCCACACCATTACACCACCAAACTGAACTGTTGATACAAGGCAGAATGGATCCATGCTTTCATGTTGTCACCACCAAGTTCTAACCCTACCATCTGAATGTTGCAGCAAAAATTGAGACTCACCAGAGCAAGCAACATTTTCAATCTTCTCTTGTCAAATTTTTGTGAGCCCTTGGCACTGTGTGGCTGCTGATGCTGTGGCCAGTCTGCTTCAAGGTTTGAAGCAGATTGATGCCAGAGGTCAGGGGAGAATGAAAAAACAGGAAACTGAGGCTTATCAATATTGGACTATAGATAGACAATAGAGAAAGCCTGGTCTGTCAAAACTTAAGTTCTGCTTCAAGATTCAGATGGAAGGTTTAGAACTTAGTATACACAACAAAGAAACATGGATCCATCCTTCTATTACATGCTGCATTGGCTTTTAGTAACAGTATGGGAAGGAGAATTTCTTGGTACACTTTGGGGCCCTTAGTACCATCTTGGTATCCTTCAAACACTACAGTCTGACTGGGTCTTTTTGCTGACCATGAACACCAGTGACGGCTACTTCTGGTAGGATAACATTCCACATCACAAAGCTGAAATTATTTCAAACTGGTTTCTTGAACATGAAAATGGGTTCACTGTACTGCAGTGGCCTCCACAGTCACCAGATATCAATCCTATATAGCACAAATCTGTGGCAAATGTATGATATCAATAAGGACAGAAATCTCTGAAGCCTGTTTCCAGCACGTTGTTGAATCAAGCCCAGTGTAATGGTGCAGTCCAGTTGTATTAGGAAGTTGGGATTTCCAAGCACTGTGTGAGAATTTTCAACTGGAAAGCCCCCTGAGGTCAGAATTCCGATTCGGAAAGTCAGATAATCCTCACCACCCCTGAGTTGACAATCGAAGATGGCTGCCCTGGGTGTAATGGTGCATTCCAGTTGATCTGGGATAGTCCTAGTTACAAGTTAAATTAGATTTAGTCACTGGGAATGCCCCCTGTGGTCAGAATATATCACCTCCAAGTTGGACGTCTTCAGCTAGCCCAACTTTACCAGCTTTTACTTGGAACACCTCTAGCTGGAATGTGACATGATTCCCACTCCCCTCTTTCCAGTTTCAATGTAAATGAAATGCACAATAAGAGGGTGTACCTAGTAAAGTGACCATAAAGTGTATAGGAACAATGTTATATGATGCATCCATAGGGTATCTTAATGACTTTGTGTTTGACTAATTAATTTCCATCTCAGACAGTTTAATCTGTACAGGACCAGCAGCCTCCAATCTATATTTCTTTCTTTCCCCCACATGTGAATCACTTAGTTTATTTTTACCCTCTTTAGTTGAACAATGCTCCCATTCTGGCTGCGCACAGTGTAATTATCTTCCTGCTTTTATAATAATGAAATCCTAAAATGTACTTTACTGCCTCCGCCGCTAGAATTACCATGCCATAAAAGAGTTCGATGTTTTTTTTTTGTGTGTGTGTGCATGCCTTTTTATGCCACTTTCATTGTGGCAGCACTGGATTCATTTGAACCGTGTTTTGCATAACCACCATCGCCTCGAGTCACTCCATCTGTGAAACCCAAGCGGCATGAACAAAGGAAGAGGGGGAATAGAAGAGGGATGGGTGTTGGGGGAGGATGGAGAGATGGGAATGAGAAAGTAGAGGAAAAAGGAGAGATAAGAAGAGGAAGGAGTGAGTAGAAAGGGGTCAGGATTAGAAGCTAAGGGCAAGTTTCCACTGCAACCTTGGACTCGATTGTGACAGGGGTCAACACAGTAAATTAACTGCTGTATTTGTTTACCACAAGCCATTCACGTTGAACTGTTTATCTGACCCTATGCTGTGCAATATGGTGCATTCACTGATTATATGTGAGCATGTGAATATCTTTGTAGACTTGAGCTCACAAACCCATCTCCCCCATATGTAATTGAATCCCTTTTTAAAAGTCTTCTAACAAATCTTCTCTGACTGTGCACTGCTGCTTCAAAGTGACCTTGTTAGGCTTGTGTGACTGACTCACTATGCCGGGTATTACAAAAAAAAAAAAATCTAGTGCGGCTGACGTACAAGTACGGAGGTTGAGCGTGCCTTTAATCATCTTGTAACAAGAGTACCGATGGCATGTACGGCACACTGTAATCTGTCCTGTGTGCCTTCTTGTCCCTGAATTATTCAGCTGGCAGAGAGTAGAGGAGACATGAAGCAGGCCCGTTCGCCAGATTAGAGCTTAATTAATAAACTTAAGGTGGTTTCAATATTTCAGCAAGGGCCTGCATTATTCAGCTTAAATATCTGTCCTAATTACTTCCCCTCGGGCTGATCTATGACTTTGTTTGCTCTCCCTGGAGGCTCTGTGCCTCCAGACCAGGTCTGCTATAAATAGGAGCTTTCTGGAAGGCTCTTTCCCAAGCGTTACCTGTTTTCCTCCAGTAATGATCATTAGATCTGACCTGTCTAAACACAAGCTACACTCAAACACTCTGAACACACAAGCCTGCGTGAGCACGGCTAACTGGAGGAACCATTAGACAGCATGTGGAAGTATTTTGTAGATGAAAAAAGACTAAGCCTTATATTGCTGATGAGAGATACAGTAGCACCATTCAAGTTTTGATCCTGCATGTACTGACCTATATTTACTTTGTACCACTGGTACATGAAAACTACAGAGTGAAAACTAGATACTGTGTTTGATCATTACCTCCGCCAAGAGGGCTCTGTTTTTGCCGGAGTTTGTTAGTTTCTTTCTTTTGTTGTTAGTTTTTGAACAGTATAACACAAAAACTGGATTTGGATGATCAGGGAATGTTGGCCATGGCACATGGAAGAAGTGAAATGATTTTGACAGTGGTCTAAATCTGTATGTTGATCTGGGAATTTTTTAAATGTATTTTCAATACAGAGGGCTAGGACTGTATTCCACATTTTCATAAAAGCTGAAGAAGTTCTCCTCTAATTTTCAAGATATTTATAGGGAATATTGAATATTGGACCTAGCACAAGAAGGAAGTGATTATGTTTTATTAGTGATCCACATCCATATGCAGAAACAGGGCAGTTTTCCACATCTGTCCATACAACTCAAAAAGTGCCCTCTGGATTTTCACAGCATTTTTAGGGAATGTTGTTCATGACACAAGACAGAAGTAATTTGATTTTCATTGCGATACAAATCCAGATGCAGATCTATGATTATTTTTTGTGATTTGTTAATTTTGTGAGATAGGACAGTTTTCAATTTCTCTTATAACTCAGCAAGTTTTCAACAAATTTTCATTTTATTTTCAGAGAATATTGATCACAACACAAGAAAGAAGTGATTTGATTTTGGTGGCAATCTATGGTGGCCAATGAGGGCAAATGGCCTACAATGATTTGGTGGAGTTCAATAAGAGCACTACAGCTTCAAGGCAGAAATGATTCACGCACAGAAACACTACCAAAAGGTAAGAATGAAAAGCAAACAGTGAAATGTGGTGCAAATGAAATAACACACTACAAGAATAATAATTTAAAAAAATCAGTTACAGTAAACTTGCTGTGAGTCAGAAACAAAAAAAAGCCCAAAACAGTCCAAACTCAGGCAACACCTGCAAGAGCAGAAACACTGCATAACCAAGTAAAACAAAGGAATATCTCCTAATCTACCACTAAGTCACCCCGACCCCAATGTTAATCCAGGAATTTTTGCAAGGATTTCTTAACACTGCGAGATAGAGCAGTTTTTCACATTTTGGAAAATAATTACTAAGACATCATCAGATTTTGATGACATTTTCATGAAATGTTGGTCATGGCTCAAGGAGAAAGTGATTAGGTTTTGGTGGTGAACTAAAGCCAGATGCAGATCCACAAAATATTTCAAGGGTATGTTAACATTGTGAGATAGGGCAGTTTTCCAAATAAGTTCTTAACAGATTTCCACAACTTTTACATGGAGTGTTGATCATGCCATAAGGGAGATAGTCCCTTATGATCTCAACCTAGATGCAGATTCGGGAATATTTTTTAAGGATTTGTTAACATTGCACGATAAGGCAGTTTTCAATATTTTTGCAAATAATACAAGTTCTCCACAGATTTTTCTGACATTTCCAGGGAATGTTGGTCATGGCACAAGGAAGAAGTGATTATATTATGGCTGGGATCTGAATCCAGATATGGTTCTAGATGTGGATGTATGATTTTTTTTTTCCAATCAAACTACAGTATTCTGGGAATCCCTGTTGTCCTTAGAATTCCCACATTTGGGCCCCTTTTGCACCAGTAGTTAAAAAAGGGAAAAAGTTACCTGTGGCCTTGCCCAGAGGACCTGTCTGAATCTAGAGAGAACCTAGAAGGTAAAGATGAAGATCCTTCGTGCACTGGAGGAGTTCTTGTGTATACTGTGAAATGTGACCCTGACACAACTACTGGATAGGTATAAAGAGTTTCAAATGGGTCAAAAAAAATGCACTATTCACAACAGCAACAACAATTTAGATAGACAAATACTGCAAAGATATCCCGGTATAGCTCTTACATTACAAACAAGATGGACAAATGCCAAAAAATACCATGGTTCTTTTCAAGGAATCTTTGTTAAATGAAAAAAAAACTCTCAAACATGCAGAGAAGACAAAATGCCAGAGCCAGTATACCCCTCAGAAACTGATACAACTCTCTTACAACACAATCACAGCACATCCTGGTAAATGAAAAGATAATGGATGTGGGCCATATTGTGCCCATTTACAGAGCAGAGGCTGTGTGCACCACAGGGTTCCTGTTCAGCAAACAGAGCTCTCACTGAGCACACTGTGAGGGGAACTTTGCTGAGTTTGGTAAAAAAAAAAAAAAAAAAAAAAAGTAGATTGGATTATAATTACTGGTCTGACCTTGAGTGCTGAAAGACTTTGGAAACTTTGCATTGGACTTTTATAAAGCTGTTGCACTCAAGATGGAGAGTCACATAAAGCATTGATTTTAATACAGCAACACCATAAATTCAGTGTCATGTAAATGTGGCAAAGATATCTTCAGCATGTCAAGGGTTGTATATCAAACACATCATTTATAAGAGTAACGGTGCAGCAGTCAGATCCTGGCAGAGGATATCAATCTAATTCTGACTCTTACATAACATAGACTAAGGTCTGGTACAGCCATAAGGATTTTTAAAAATCCTAACCAATTTAGAAACAGTAAGAGAGCCACACATGAAGACAGATAATGTCAGACTTAATAGTTTTGTTCCTGTAGTGTGGGGTGAGCTACCAAGGGGGAGACATAGGACACCACAAACCAACCAATTCATTTACCAAGAAGGCAGTGCCTCTGCTCTCACAGCTTGTGATCTCACATGATCACACACAACTTCAATGTAAATAAACATGGCAGACAATGTCAGGAGGCTAAATGCGGCTAGCGTTTACTTCCTGTTACATCATTGGTGGTTGTGATTTCTGTCCAGCACCTGTCCTCATCAGTCTGTTATAAATAAGTTACAGGTAACACTGTTTATACGCTTGTGTTTTTTTAGCAAATCAGCGAGTTAGACCTCCATTTTGACATCTTTCTAACTTTGTGCTTTGCCTTAACTTTCATTGCTATGGCTACGTTTGCTCCCTGACTGGCTTTGCTCTGGTCCATAAGACAAAACACAGAGGACGTGCTCAGCTGACCTCCAGATAATCAAGTCTTTGCCGGATTTGATTGGTAGCAGGGATCGGAGCCGAAAGTCAGTCGATGTCAGGTTGTGTGTACCCTGCTTAAGGGACAGATCATAAGGGCCATTGAATATAGCTCTGATCATATGCTACCACTTTTAGAGAAAATCCCAGCCATATGAAAAAGCCATGCAAAACATAGGAGTGCACAGCCTGAACATACAGCACAGTGATGGAAACTGACAACTGCAGTCTACATACAATTATTCAATTAACGTAGTTTTACAAAGGTGGAAAAATCTGATGCTGCCTTTAAGGGGCAACCTTTGCTTTTAAATGAGTTTGGGCTGACTTCTTGCAGTCACATACTGAAGTGTCATTGGGCAAAACACAGAACTGTAACATTTCTTCCACTGCTTTTCTGTGTAATATTAGTTTAAGCAAAAAGAAAATTCCTCTGTGGACCAAAATGTGGTTTCTCGTGGTGACATCCTTCTATCCTGTATAAAAAAAACTTTTGATTTATTAAAATAACTTTTAATCAAATATTTATTGTCTGCATGCAAGTTTCCCTGGTTTTGTTTTTGTCTTTAGAACAGTGTGGATATACAAGCGTCCTCAAGAATATGTTTCAATATTTAATCAAGTCTTCTTGTTCTTAGGTTTTTTAATCTTTTTAATAAAATGTGCTTTTGAGAATTTTTTCAACTTTTACTGAGGTGAACTGTCCTCTACCAGTTATTTTCCAACACAACACAAATCCAAAAACAGGATGTTTATTGCACAGAAAATGTGTTCATGCAAATGTTTGTGTGGCAGGACATACGTGTGTATGCTCATGCATGTGGATTATTTGCATGCACATAGATCAGTTTTAGAAAATGGAACAGGAATCACATGATCTCTGTTTGAGACCTGCTTTTCAGGCTTGTGCATGCACATGAGCATATATGCATGAGTGCATGTATGTGAACATGCAGGTTCATGACTGTGCACCGTTAAAACCTTTATACATGATGATGAATTTTGATCCTTCGTTGCTTTCATTTTAAAAGGGAGATGGGCACTCAAAGATGGCTTAACAGTTACAATCTGACAACAAAATTGCCTGCATAGAGGAAGATGCACCCCCCTCCAGTTTATCAAGACATGTAATCCCAGTCAAATCCTCTGTCCCAGGAGTAATGCAGCTGCCCACCACTAGCAGTCACTGCAGCTCTGCTTAATCACAACTGGCTCTCTCCCCAAATTACTCTTCCCTTTAAACAAAGGACACTGAATTAATGTGAGCAAGTGAAAAGCACTTAAAATGTCATTTCAGAAAAGTTCAGTTCGACAGCACTTCTTCTGGTGCAGTAAGCCATCACTAATAAATCTCTTTATTAGTCCATGATCATAGTGCATATTTCAGCCAATGTGTTTATAGCATGTCTTAAAGTATGTCTTCTCCTTCTTTGACAATGACACATAATATAAGAGCTAAAAGAGATTATAAAAGAGAGTGCCACTAAATGGGCATAACATCACATCACACAGTCATTGGGCTGCTGTTTTGCTTGAATAAATAAAGCAAAAGAACAAATACTCTTGTTTTGTTTTCATTTTTCTTTAATATTACATTTTTCTAAACTTTATCATTATTAAAGAAGCAAAGTAAAGTTCTACTCTTTTCAAAGTAGAGATATAAAAAGGACTAAGGGAGCTTTGAGTGTTTTTAATCACATTATTGCCTGTTTTGTCGCTCGCTTGGTCGAGCTCTGAAGATGAAAACCAAATCCTTCTTGTGGTGGCTGCATGCAAATCTGATTTACTGGACAAATGATGGCTGCACTTAATGGTCCCCTGCATGTTGGCTGTGCTTCTTTGGTTCCTCTGTGCAACACAAAATAAATGGACTCTTGATCAGACCACTTGCTGAGTAAATCCACAGAATAAAACGGGTAAAAGATCAAATGAATATATAAAGGATTACATGAAAAGGATGCCAGAGCACAAAAACATGAAGATGAAGAGAGTGATGTGAAGCAGCAGTTAGCTTTGGGTCATTTAAAGTCCATCTACTGTAAATATATTTGCATTGATTAAATAGCAAATGACACTAAATCAACAAGGATAAGTGATTTGGATGTATTACCCCCCTAAAGTAAATCATTTCTGTGTTGAAGGAATACAAAAGAGCTTAGCACGTCCGCTCTGACATCTGCAATTTAGATTGGGAGCCTGAAAGTAGCGGTAAGCACATCAGCATCAGCATCAATCACTGAGTGTTTAGTTCAGTAAGCTTTAAAAGAGGAGGCTGGTTCAATGTTCTGCTCTCTAATGAGGAAATGGTCCCATCCCAATTTGCTTTATAAATCATAGCTACAGTCACCAAACACTGCTTTTAAGTGCCAGTCCCTTCAAAATGCTTTTATGATTCTGCATATTTTCATTGTCCAATAGCGTCTGATTTAAAGAGCACTGTGAGGCACAATAAGCATAAAGGAAATGGCTGCATTGTAATTTTCTTGATTATTATCAGCTTTGCATTTATAGAAATATTTTTCAGCCCTTTGGGTAGAGCACATTTTCCAGATTCAAAGCAGTGATTTTAGTTTCTTTTCATTATAATAACAACCAGCATCAGCATCTTTATAGTATCCCCTTGTTAGTACTGGGTTGGACCCTCTTTTGGCCCCAGAAATGCCTTGATACTTTCTGGTATAGATTCAACAATGCACTGGAAACATTCCTCAGAGACTTTGGTCCATGATGGCATCACACAGTTGATGCAGATTTTTCTGCTGCGCAGCCATGATGTGAATCTCCCCTTCCAAAGCATCCTAAAGGTGCTCTGTTGGATTGAGATATGGTGAATGTGTTGTAAAGGGTGTGGAGTATGTGCAGTGTGCCTAGTCTATTTTGGAGCCAATTAACTCTTTAATGCCTGAAAACACCAATTATAGCCAGAAAATTATAATTTCTTGGAGCTGAAATGTCATTTTCTATTGAAATCATAAAAAATCAAAATTTCCAAAAAATGCAACAT